>JAGKTI010005890.1:13126-30683 GCA_018397915.1 Birgus latro
TCTCTCTCTCTCTCTCTCTCTCTCTCTCTCTCTCTCTCTCTCTCTCTCTCTCTCATTCTCCAATAAGCCTTCCCACCATCCCCGATAAGAGCATTTCCCACACAGATAACAATTAATATATTTTCCCGTCAACTCCCACACCCCACCAAACCCTTCTCCTTCAGTCAGTTGGCCGTCGTAGTTGGCACAGATTTCGCCGTGCCTGGTTCGTAGCGCCGCGTTCTTGGCGATCTATTCTTCTCACACGCAACTTTTGTATGTTTTGTGTAATTGTTTAACCAATTTACACTCCCTTGTATTTTATGTATATCTGGTTAATAATTCACTCCTATTACGTATTTTTCATTTTCGTCATCCTTGCGCCTGCGCTCAACTAAAGAGAGACTTTTCTGATTGGAGGGGTTAAGTATAGCCTTCATTAGCCCCTTCACTATTAGAGATCCTTCCCAAGTTGAATAAAATTGTCTGGTGACAGCAGGAATAAACCAAACCTCACCGGACTGAAGGGATTTATCTTGATACACTTTGCAACCTACGTACAAGAGGAGTATTAAGGTGTAATGCGCAGAATAATTCGCTGAGGAAGAAGTGTTGCAAAATCTCAATACTCACAATTCGAGCCATTTTTCCACTTTGGTGGGCCGTTTGACTATCAATGTGGACTGTTTTCTCGTTTTTTGCGGTATGGCTGATCTTGACGGCGGGTCTGGCTTTCCTCCTGGCTGCTTTTCTTGACGGTAAGTTGACGGCGAGGTTGTTATTGACGTTTTTATTGAAGGAGTGAATTGTGTTCTAGAGTGTGCGTCTGTTGGGTTTGCAAGGTTACGTATAACTGTAGAATAATAATCAAATCCAGCAATTTTCTCTTAGGCTCGTGTCTTTTTTCTCTGACGGTAAATTGATCGGGTGACAGGTATTGACGAAGCTGAGACAGGAAGAAAATAAGTGTGTTTGCTCATATCAGCTTAGTGGTAGGCTTGCAAGGTCACTGCGTTCTGCCTGTTGTAAGTCAGTCCGTCTCATCACAGTGGACTTCCAGACATCACTGCCCTCCTTCCCCCAAACACCTCATCCTTGCTCCCTATCTCTTAGCAGTGTCAAAACATCACTGTCCTTGGGAGAGTTGTGTCTAGGTACCTTCCTCTTGTTGGATGTTAATTTCCTTTGACCTCCTTGTTGTTCATGAGTACTGTGGATGAGAAGGTATTCCTTCTAAGAGCGTGTTTGTAGGGCCGTATTCTAAGTAGCATAGATCTTAGCACCTGTTCTCTACCAATTTCCTTGCACGATTTATTGGACATCGCACCTTATTGATTCTCCTGTATGCTACTTATACGAACTATGTTGATATTAAGCAGATAGACAGACGCAAAAATAAGAGTGTAAGATGGAAAATAAATCGCTAAGAGGGAGGTTCCACGAGATCTCCAAAGTCATTTCGAATACAACTATTATTTCTACTGATTTTTAGATTTGTAAATGAGGAGTATTGTAACTAAATACTGTTGCGTCTAGGAATGTGTTTTGTGCTGGTGGAGCCTAATTTCCGGTGATCTTGGGACGGCGGATGAGGAGATGGATTGGGTTAGGAGATTATTACAAAAGTTTGAAAAGACGGAAGCGTGTGTTAGCAGCAAGGAATCGTATGTTCTATTTTTGCTGCTATATTTATTGGCAGGGAGACTTTATTTTATTTTATTCTACTGGTGTGTAGAATCGAGCCACAAAAGATATATAGATGTTTTATTATCATTTTTTCTTTGGCTAATGTTAGTCAGGTATTAGGGATACGAAGCTTCTTCCCACGACTATAAGATTCCAAACCTGTTCGTCCAGATCCTTTTGACTCCGATCGTGAAAATACGACAGATTTTTCATTTATTTCTAGAGGATATCACTGTATATCTGGAACCCTCTGTTACTTTTTCATACGGGTAATACGGGATGTGTAGTACGTTCATAATATAGTGTGCTCGTATTATAAGTGAGGAGGGTGTAATAAAGGTTATGTGCCTGGCAGTACTGAGATAAGCTGAGTGAGATGACCAAAATGGAGAGAGAGAGAGAGACAGAGAGAGAGAGAGAGAGAGAGAGAGAGAGAGAGAGCGAGAACATTGTCAGATGATGAGGAAGGGGATAGTCGGTTTACTTTCACCCGACGGAGCTGGGCCACTCACACTACTAGAGTGTTTTTTTTTTTCTCTTTTTTTGCACGGAGGAAGGAAACAAAGGCCAGGAGCCTGCAAATTGTTCCCTCCAAGAAAAATAAAAGACAAGATAACAGAGAGCCGAATTCAAGATCCGTTCATTTCGAGTACTGTCATGGTTACATGAAGTTCTGTAAGCTTTAGTTGTGCCAAAAGTGAGTCATGTTGGTTAGTAATCAAATTAACCATTTGGCAATCTACTGAGGTGAGAGGGGGGTTACAGATCTTCGTCAGGTTAAAACAAACGTGCTGTACTGTGTTGTCGGCGGAAAGGGTCGTCATTGAATAGGGACAACAACACATGACGGTCTCTTCGTCGAAGCCAGCACTTACAGGATGCAGCGACGGGCAGTAGGCTGATAGAGGGCGATAAATATGGACGTGTTTCTTCCTTTCGCGCCAAATATAATGGAGTCAAGGTAACGCACCTAAATGGGACTGGCATTGTTTAGCATATCACACGCACTCCATCTACTGAGCCACCTCGTGCGTCTGAACCTTCATTGTTGTACTTCCTTATGGGAGAGTCAGGCTGGAAGTTGGGTTAGGTAAGTTTGGTTAGACTAGGGAAGGTTAGGTTGTTAGTTTAGGTTGGATTGGGATCTGTTGCGGTGAGGTGGGGTGGGATGGGTTGGGTTGGGTTGGGTTGGGTTGAGTGGGGTAGGATTGGATTAGACTAAGTTGGACTGGATCTGTTTAAGTTAGATAACGTAGGATTAGGTGAACTAAGTTAGATTAGGTTGGGTTGGGTAGGATTGAGTTATAATAGGTTAGGCTTGGTTTGTTCGGGTTAGGTAGAAATGGATTTGGTTAAGTTTGGTAGGATTAGGTTACTTTAAAACTAGGTTAGGTTACAGTGGGTTAGGTCTGAACATTTTGGATTAGTTTAGGAGTGAATAGTTCATATTAAGTAAGCCTGGATTAGTATAGGTTGCACTTCAGTATGTAATGACTGAGGAGGTAGATATGAGAGGCTAGGCTGATTACATTTCTTTGTGTGATGCCTGGGTAGGAAGTTTGAAAGTAATAGAGCGTGTATGTGGACAAATCGAAGTGGAGGCAGACATAACAAACATAAGTGAAATGAGTGCGTTAAGTTGATTGGGAATTTTAGAGCAATAGAGTACAAAGCAGTACACAGGAAAGCAAACAGCAACAGACCTTTGATCCTTTCGTGGCTGCTTGGTATGGGGAAGGTCATGATTAATAAAACGTTGATCTGGTTTAAAATTGATAACCTTTATGTCGCGTCCATCCCAAATGCTTACTGATGGGGGCGAAAGTTCATTACTGTAACCTATTAAAGTTCTCACCCACTCCCACTTCGGTCTAGTGGGGTCATGTATGAATTATAGTAATGCAGACACCCCGCCGCACCCGCCTACGCCAGCAAGCATTTAGTGTGGAAGCGCCCTTAGAGATGGAAATGTTTACCTCAACACAACGATCATAACATTTCTTTTTTAATCTCCGGACGATTACATTCTACTTAGAAGGGATTTTCATGCTGGATTTGTTAGATGTAGCCTTCATTACATCCACCATCGAACCTGGACTAAGGTTTTATGTTCACTCGTGTCTCTTTATTTGTTTCTGTATACCTCAGACAGTTGTTATCGGATTTCAGTGAAATGTGGATAGGTAGGCGGTGGGTCAAGAAAGAGTTTATTAGATTTTGAGGTGGATCCGTATCTGGATGCAGGAAATCTTAAATTTTATTGGCGTTGGCGGTGGTGTGCAGCTCTCTATGGGTGCTTTCATGTTGACCCTTTTATTAAGAGAGACTTTCCTAACTTCAGTAAAATCGCCTGGGAGTAGGTAAAACAACTAAAGAATTTACCTTTTTATTACAATACCGTTTTTTTAATTGTATTCTTGTTATTACTCGACGATTTTATTTAACCTAGGAAGGAGCTTTAGTTGTGATAGGGTTAATTAAAGCTTCTCAGGCCCCTGCATTTTGAAATTTTACATAGAATAAAATCGTCAGGAGATAGCAAGGATAAGGTATGTTTTTTTTTTTTTTAATGATTTAAAGGCAAGACTGAAAGAGAGTTTCAAGGAAATCTGTTACGGCAAGGAGAAAGTAATACTTTTTGAGTGTGAGACACGAAATCCAGGTGACATAGGAGGTATCTTAGCATCTGTTCCTGAGCAATTTATTTGCGTTCTACTTGTTCGTATTTCCACGAATGCAATTTATATAACGTTAATATCGACATACTTTGGACAGGTGAAACAAAGAAAATGTTAAATTCCAATAGGTAAAATAAATCGCTTGGGAAAAGTTGTTAGGAGATCTGTTAAGGCAGCCGGAATAGGGTGCTTTGACTGTGTGTAGCATCCAATCCTACAGAACAGGATCGGAGGGGAGTGGTGAACGCTGGATGTATGCTGTGTTCTGCCTGTTATTAAACAAGGGGGACAAGAGAGAGAGAGAGAGAGATTGTGCGCGCGCGCGCGTTTATATGTGAGGGCATTGTGCTTCTGTCAGTGTCTGTCTGTATGTGATTTTGTGCGTGCATAATTTTGTGTCTGTGTGTGTGTGTAACTCACCAGGTCATCAGGATCATGTGATGGTTGTGATCATCAGCATTTTACCCTCCCGGAAGAGCTGAGAGCTCATTTGTGTGTGTGTGTGTGTGTGTATTTACCTATTTGTATTTACCTATTTGTAGTATACAGGAATTGAGCTAAGCTCGTGTTGTCCTGTCTCCGTATCTGCATTTATCTAATCTAGTTTTAAACACATGAATGTTTTTTGCCTGCACCACCTCTTCGTCTAAGTCATCGTGTGTGTGTGTGTGTGTGTGTGTAAAGGTGTTTTTCCCCTGTTAGTTTTGAATTGGTTTTGCCTCGTTTGATTGTTCATCGGTGTTGTCTCCCGGTTCCCTGTGCTCTCCTTTGTCTCCTCTACTCTCCTTTTTTCTTTCTTTTCCTCTATTGGCCCCTCCCACACACCTCCCCTTTTCTCTTCTGCTTTTTCTCCCTTTCCTTCATCCTTTCTTCCCCCCTTCTTCCCTTCCTCAGTTCACCACTTCTCTCCCTTTGTTCTCCTAGCTAATTCTTTCCCTTTGTTCTCATTTCATTTATTCCCATCACTTCACTTCACTTCACTTCACTTCACTTCACTTCACTTCCTTCCCTTTCCTTCCATTGTGTTCCATTCCATTCCTACCCCTTCCTTACCTTACCCAGAAACTTCTTTACCCATCCCATCCTGCATTTGAATAATTCAGTAAAGGATTTTGAAAGTTTTGATAATTAGTAACTGGATGCATTGCCCATTTCATTGACTGCCTTTTTTTTTTTTTTTTCCTGAGTCCTCCAGACCCGTCTTTAAATAGTGAGAAAGATGGTCAGGATGATGATGGTGATGTCTAATATGGATATGTAATTATGCCTCAGATACATCTGTGAAATTGCACTGCTGTGATTTAGGTTTTTGATTTTGACATATTTGGCTCAAATTACAGCTGGTAGCATAATAATGAAGTAAGGGACTCCAGCTGGATGTGGCTAGTAAGCATTTAAGTCTGAGAGATTGTAGGGATCTAATAATCACATAATGCCACTTAAGAGCAAGTAAAATTGGTCACGCTCACCTTGAATGTCTGGACTAGGTAGCATATCCCTGGGTCCCTACACTGCTGATTTAGCAGTAAAGGATGAGGCAGTAGAGCACAAAAGAAACAGCTTACAGCACCTTCTATGAAATCAGTAATGGCTAATTTCATAGTGCCTGTTTCAAGGAGTAGGGGTGTTGAGGCCTATGCAACAACTAATTCAATTTTCATGGAGAACTTCTGTCTATCTATCTGTCTGTTGCCAGACACCTTAATCTCATAAGGGGTGGCCACAAACAGATCGCCTCCGTGTCGCCCTGTCCCCTGCCATTTCATTGCCCTGCTCCCAGCTCACACACCCCTCTCTCATATACCTCTCCACTCCATCATGGAGAACTTAATGTATAAATATTATACAGTACCCAGTTTCCTATCACCTGATCGAACTGGGTGACTCCGACAACTTAAATATTAAGTCATGGTTGTATAAACTCTGATGGGCCAATGGTATGGCATATAAGTGAATTTCTGTGCTTGGTTGTCATATCAACCCTTTCAGTCTGACTTTGCTTGGCCATCAACCAAGCTGACTATGCCTGTCCAGCAGCTGAACTGATAGAGGTTAGGGATCTTTGTCAAATTAGAGTAAAGACACTTTAGTCCTGGTTACTCACGTCTATGAATTCCACAGGTATTTTGAAGCGTGATGGTTCGGGCGGGTCTCGTGAAGGCCAGCGTGACTCCCCCAGGTCCATCCTGAAGCACCACTCCTCCTCAGACTCCCGCCGTGCATCCTTCTCAGAGTCCGAGCACCCCAGGGGCATCCTAAAATCTGACAGTCCCCTCCCGCCACCCGTGGGATCCCCAGAACACGAGGCCAAACTCCTGCGTGGCGTCCTCAAGAAAGATTCAAGCCTGGAGGACTCTAAGGAAATCAAGTCTATCCTGAAGCCAGAGTCAGAGTCCCTGGAACCAGATCATTCCTCAGACTCATCTTCAGGTGGGATTTTTTTTTTTTTCTCCCATCCCCTTCCCTGTGTTGGTATAATAAATCTTTTTAAATGTCAGGGATGTATTCCATAACACAGTATCTTAACTTATTCTATGCAACTGTTGCTATAAACTGGAGAAAACTGTCCCTCATAGGCATGAATCAAACTTTAATAGTTATTTTTTTTTCTTATACTGCTGTGGACTTAGTAGCAGAAAAAAGGAAGTAAAAAAGTAATGTACCATACAGTATAGCAAAAACTTTCTATATTTTCTGTTCTTCAGGTGTGGGTCATCTATTTCATTTTGATTTTTGCTAGATAATTATCAGCATTAATCCTTTAACTACAGTGTTGTGTTTTATATATTTTAATCATCAGTTGGGAGTCTTCTCTTGTATTTTTGCTAGTCGGATAATTACATGCAACTTTAACTTATGATTCTTTTATCTTCTGCTGTTTCTACCAGCAGATGATTTTGCTCAGCATAGGGGAGAATTTTCACACTGGCGAAGATTTATACAGCATTTTCTTACCCATTGACTATTAGAGGTCTGTCCTAAATTGCCTAAATAATTTGCATATTAGCTAAAAGAGTAAGGTAAGGGAGTACTCTTTTAGTGTAAAGGTTAGACTTCTGGTGGTCTCTTAATCTCTATAGCAAATTCCTTAATCCTGGAAACAGTGGTCACAAATAAATCTCCCCATGTCATTGTTCTCTCCCATCAGGCTGCAGGCTGCCTTCCCTCCTACGTACACCCCCCGCCCCTCTCTCACATACCTCTCCACTCCATCCCTCCGTCTCATATTCAGTTTTCCCTTTCCCTCCTCCTTCTCCACCCCACTTACATACTCTCCTATTCAATCTCTCATTCTCCAGTTTCTCCATGCTATGCTGTTCAGTCTCTGGGAGTGAAGGGGTTGACAACAGTATCCATAAACACCTGCTGTTTAATGATGTCTACTTTTATTCATGCTTGCAACAACCAGTAGATTTTACGCAGCTTAGGTAAACTTCTTGCAGCAGAAGTGGTAGATAAAAAAATCTTCATCAACCCTTAATATTGTACAGTAGTATGATAATATCTTCATTTCATTTTTTTTTTTTTTCTGCCACCACCTCCTAGCTCTGTTTGACTTATGGGAGACCTCTTGTAATAAAGGTGATAGTTATACTCTCCATTAATCCCTACAGTATAATGAAGTTGATGGTGATGGTGGTGGTCGTTTAATATTTTTTCTCACTACTGTACTTCCATATGAATTTGAGCATCTCAGGAAATTGCATGTAATGAAAGAGAGAAATACTGTTGTCATATATACTTGTTAAGAGAGATATAGAACTGCAAATTGGGGACCCATTATGTGTTATGACAGTATATAGTGTACTTTTATTCCTTTTTAAGCACCCAGATTTTATATACAGTATTTACACCCTAGCTTTACAAGTGTATTAGGGTCAAGATGGGGATGATATGAAGTATCCTTATATTATTCTCTTTTCTTTCTTTCATTTTACAAATCAGTGTTCCCTGTATACATGGGAGAATCTCATTCAGATGATGGTCCCTTTTTATGGTTGCTGATGAGGCAGTTTCCTGTGGTTGTTACCATGGGGTTCAGTCCCTGCATTAACATTTTTTTTTTATCATATTTTTTACACAGTACTCAGATGTTTACACAGAATACAGTCTTAGAGTTCTTCAGAGGGTGTATCTGTTATGTGACTTACTTCGTCACTGCAGTGACCTGTTCATTTTATGTTATACATCCTAACATAAGTCAATCAGTTTAATTTCAGCTCTGGGCACCCCCTCATAATAATGGATTTAATGAAAGCTGTACAGTATTAAGCATCTCCAGTTACCCCCCCCAAAAAAAAAAAAATTATTGGTTGATTGCAGGAACAAAGAGAAAAGGCATCCTCTTAGTGAAGAAAATAATATACAAAAGTCAATGAGCTCATGCAAAAAAAAAGAAAAAAATGATTGACTATGGACATTGGTGTTCTTGTACATACCCTGTATTCAGAACACACATAAAGTATAATTATGATCAGGTGATTTTTGGTGTCTACATGCTGTTCAGGGTACATTGTATCAGTGATTTTTTGCAGTTCTTCAAAGTAACCCCAAACATGGATACACGTGGGTATTTTATTCAAACTAAATGAACACCATTTTACTTAGGCAAGGAAAATTCAAGTATTCTAAAGGTTACTGGAGATAGTTTTATTCATGCCATTCATTTAGTTTTCTGAGTCATTCCTCCCCAAGCATACTGTCTTACGTCCCATCTTTGTTGCCAGATGATGTCACACTGACCACTGCCAACACCCCACAAGCCCCCGAGAGCCACATTGCCGATGCCATCCGTGATATTGACCCAGTCAGACACAAGGATGACCCACACAAGGCTGATGGTTCACTCAAGTCTGAGCACCACCTGGCAGATCTGGCTGAGGCTTTGAGGCAGGTTGAGCCAATCAAGGCCAAGGATGATCTCGCCGAAGCCCTGAGGCAAATCGAGCCAATCCGATCCAAGGAGAGGAGCAAGGAGAAGGACGAGGGGCGGGTCAGGGAAAGGGATGAGTGGGCTCGGGAGAGAGATGAGTGGGGCCGAGAGGAGAGCCAGACAGTGAGTGTAAAGGAGTTCTCATCATCCAGTAAAGTGACCTCCAGCATGGCCACACTCCTCACCACCCAAACAGCCTCCATCACCACAACATCAGAGTCAGAACACCGAACCACTAAAATGGAGGCCATCAGTCGCCGCAAGAGCTCTCACTCTCGAAGATATGACGAAAGGTGAGTACTGAACGTGGCTTTTTCAGTAAGTCCTCTTTACACGTCAGCGTTTTTATGTTTCTTTTAGTCTTTAACTCTCACAAGTCCCTCTGATTTACACTCAGCGGAGTATAATTATTTGATGATAGCTGGAACAGAATACTAGAACAGCCACACCAGTGAGAGGATTATTGATAACAATATTAACACCTTCAGGCCTCTGTAACTCACTCTCAGCTGAAAAAATTGTCTGGTACAGGTATTAATTAGAATCAGTGCTATAGAGTGATATGACTATAAGAGGATAACTGGTAAGTACATAGTAAATTAAACAAGAATTGCTTATTAAGGCACTGTACTGTAAAGTAGTTATCTGTAAAACTGATTTGCTAATTTTGCACAGTGTTTGAAAATGTTAATATATTTTGAAATTTATACCTGACTTTGTAATGAGGGCTAGCTGCATTTTACTGCTTATTATTATCTGTATTTGATTCATGTAGGAAGTATGTGTATGTCTTTCACGACAACAACATCATCTTTGCTGATTAATGTTGCCAGAAGCAGAAACATTTATTTATTCATCTTTTTTCCTTTTTCCTGATTTATTAGTTACAGTACCTAAGTCTTCTTTATTTAGGCCTTGATAAAATTGATAAACCATTACAAAGGTACAGAAACAAAGACACATAATGTTGGCAAATTTAGTAACATTATCTTTGTCATTATCATCCAGATAATTTTTCCCTCATATGATTATAGTAACAGAGCTGAAAACGTTGAAATGCGTGCTGTTTACTTCATGCTGTCTTTCAGGTGTATATTATGGAGTTCCAGACTTTACCCTTTCATAAATTTATCTGTGATGAAGTAGATGCATGCATAACCAATACATACATGAGTGTTACAGTAATATATCATTGCCCAGGCTGATGAAGGCCACAGTAAAGAAGACTAAGATTGTATCATCATCATCATCCAGACCTCCTTTCCCACCCTAGGGCAGGGTGAGGAGTAGCATTGTCCAGACAGACTAAGACTGTATTATCTTTATATTTTGGTACAGTTACTTATGTTAATTTTGAGATTGTATGGTTTTGATCTCAGTTTAAAGCCTTAGCTCATATTGTTGTCAGTGAAGGGGAGTCCTTGGCACCACTTCCTTACCACTTTATTGCTGCTAGTGGCATGTTAATAGTTTCTTGTATTGAAAAGACATAAAAAGACTTACACAAGAACAACAAGACAGTTTACCTAATAAGCAACTAAAGACAAGGTGCCAGAAACCCTCCTAAAAATAAATAACCAAGGATGAGGTACAAGAAACCCCCATGAAAATAAATAACTAAGGACGAGGTGCTAGAAAGCCTCCTGAAAATAAATAACTAAGGACGAGGTGCTAGAAAGCTTCCTGAAAATGAAAAACTAAGGATGTGGTGCTAGAGAGCCTCCTAAGCTGAGAAGAATACAGGTGTTTATTATTGTGCTGTCCCTTATGTGCTGATCCCATGGTATCATCATTTGCCAAATATGTCAGTTTGACCTACAGTGATTATATTTTTGGGATTTCATTATATTTGTAATGATAAGTCAGTGTACTGTCTATCTATCGATCTATTGCCAGATGCTTTAATCCCGTCAGGGGTGGCTGCAAACAAATCGCCTCCATGTCTCCCTGTCTCCCGCCAGTTCACTGCCGTCCCCCTGCTCACACTGCACTCTCTATATATACTTGCTAGGGTCGTACATTAGCAGCTGCATGTATCCGTAATTCATGTACAGTATCTTGATACATAAAAATTACAGCGCTGTACAGTATTGGTCATTTTGCTATGGTGACAGAATTTTTATATTGTTTACTCTAATACTAGTTGTATTAGGTTTGGGGAAGCTGTTGATGATACATTTGATGTTCATGCTACTGCCAGACTGTTTTAATTAGGCTGGGTAGACCTCATGGCTTTTTTTTTTTTTTTTTTTTTTTTTTTTCCCCCCCAGACAATATTTTAAGATTAGGGAACTGTCTGACAGCATTTTTATTTTGTGTGGTACTGCAAGACAGTTTTAATTCGGTTGGAGTGGCTCCTGGTGAAGGGATAAGAAACATTCTCTGGTAAAGTGAGTGATTTATGCAGTCCCACCACTAAGCTTAACCCTTCATTCTGATCATGTCTTTTTGTTCCTTTAATATCTTCCAACCAGCTCACAGTTTTATTCAATTTGGGGCAGATCTTTAGCTTTGTAGGGGTTTATAAAGATTATATCTAACTCCTCCAGTTCAGTAAGTTTATCCTAAGGCAAACAAAATCATCTGGAGAGACCAAGAATAAAGTACATGTCATTAGACTCAGGGGATTAATCTTGGAGGTAGCAAGAATGATCTGCAAAGATTATCATCATATTAAAGGTGTTAACCTCCTCCCTCTGGCACAGTGGGCCTCTCCTAAGCTCAGTGCCAGAGTTGGTTGGTAGCCAGAAAAAAAATAAAATAAAAAAGATGTGTGTTAAAATGTTTAAAGATAGAAAACTAAAATATTTACTTCTCTATGATTAGGAAGGCACTGTGATTTCTTATTCGGTTAAATAAATGAGCCATCCACGTGTAACGTTTTTTCACATTCTTGTCATGCGTTGGATCAAATAATTTATGGCCACCGAGTATCCTTCATAGTTTTTTTTTTTTTTAAGTTACCTATATGTGAGTATTTCATGGCCTTTTACAGTGATGTGCTGCATATTGTATCTCTAAGTTACCTAAATATTTTATGGCCTTGTACAGTGATGTACTGTATACTGTTTCTGTCAGTATGAATGTGCAATACAATACATAGTTTTCATTGTAACTCAGGGATGGATTCCGAAATGTCGCAGATTTTCCATCCAATTTGAGATGGAGTGGCAATATGGAGAGCATGGAGATTGAGAAACTGATGAGAAGGGTTTATATGAGTGAGGTTGAGGGAGGGAGAGAATGATAACGAGGGATGGGGTGGAAAGATGTTTAAGAGGCGGAGGTGTGAGTTGGAGGGAGTCCAGCCTGATGACAGAGGACAAGGTGACATGGAGGTGATATGTTTGTGGCCACCGTTTACAGGATTAAGGCAACTGACTATACAGTAGACAGATACTGAAGATAGTTTGGTAAGTTTAATTGCAGGAAGCTGTCAGATCATGTTTTTTGGTTCTTAATTGGCAAGTTTTCTGTAATATTCTCTAGATTTATCTGCATCAGTATGGTGATGTACTGTACTTTTCATTTTATTCTTGGGACTGCTAAATTACAGTATTTCATTCAGCTTTGGAGATATTGTACAAACTGGTGAGCATGAATATAACTTGTATTAATTCACTTAGTGCTATATTAAGTCATTTGCTAGCAATAGGAATTACATAATAAATAATCAGTGTCATATACAGTAAACCCTCACTATGTCGAACCGTTTAACCCAAAGTTCAGTTACATTGATATCTGTGAGCCAAGTGAAGAGCCTTTCATGAATATCAGATAAAAGGTTGACTTATTAAGGTAATGCAGCCAAAAAACTGATCAAAAGGCAAATAAAAGTCATTTTTGTTTTTTCTGTTCCATTGTTTATTATTGATTGAAAATGTGTAATATTTATCTCTGCAGTAACAAGGTACACACTGTAAACCCAGCCAAGGAATGACATATAATCCCATCAGGTATCCACCAAATAAGGTTTAATATAAATTGAACCTGGACTCGTTACAGTCCTCCCTGATGAACATGTGCTATATTGAACCATTAACTAAATTGTCTGCCCTTCCCCCCCAGTTAGTTTGATATATTGAGGGTTTACAGTTTTGAAGAGAGTAAGAGAAAAAAAATAGGGGGGAGAATTTATATCTAAGACTTACGATAAGGTCACCCTTGTTTTATGATTGACTGTTAAAAGATTGTTCGCATGTATTTTGGCACCTTTTTTTAGATATACAGTCAGTCATCCTTTAATCAGTTTTCCACGAATGCATGCGTCCCATCACCACTGCTTAAAGACTTATTCCAATCAGAGCAGTCTCTCATAGGTTAGAAATCTCCCTACCAATCAATCATATTTAGTTTGAAAGAGAACCCCTGTAGTGAATGGGCTGATTTATTTTTTTCTTCATGCTCAGAGTCCCTGACTTGCGCAGTGGCTCAGTGGTTAGTGTCACTTGTTATGAAGCTTCCAGCCCACCAGCATCCAAATTTTGGTGTGGCCACTGTCCTTAGTCAGCTCAGGTATTCATTCACTCTTTGTGGGTTGGTAGGTAGTAGGCAAAATAACTGTGATAGCCAAGATGATACAGTGGATTTGTATCCCAGGATAGTGACTGAGTAATCCACCACAGGCTCTAAGGCCAGAGTAATGGAACTGAACGCTGCAGCTATGCACCCCATATTGTGCCCTCATGTTTACCTTTGTATCTCTATATCCTCTCTTTGCATTTTGTATATGTGACAAGTTAAAGCTTCACACTCTGCATACATGGAAGAAAGGGTGACAATCTTTTAAAGAGTTAACTGGAAAATTGTTCGTTGAAGTTTAAGAGATATGCCCGTAATTTTCAGGACACCTGCCCAAAGTTGCATGAAATTATCTCCCAGTAGCTGAAATGAAATAAGTTGTAATCACCATGGAGGTAATGAAATAGGTTGAAATGGAGGCTCAACTGTGTCCTTTAGATTTTGCACAGAAGCAAAATAGTGTGATGTGCTGTGGCAGATGTGTACTATTTAAACATAAGGTGATATTAATTGATACAGGTGAAATGAAGACTTAACTGTTTCCTTAGGATTCTGCATTGAAGTGAAATAGTGTGACGTGCTGAAGCAAATGTACACTTTTTAAAGGCAAGGTAATAGTGATACTCCTGTGACCGTGTGGCTATTTCTGTGGCACTCCAGGTTGCTTTGTGTCCACTTGAAGCCTCACACAACTGATTTACCCCTTGATAGCATTCACCAGCCCTCACCCGTCATGCATACACCACTCTGCCTTGTAAATGCACATGTACACCACAGCCAGTACACACACACACACACACCATCCAAACAATCCGTCCCTTCTCCAATTACACAATAACTTTGGTGAAAAATCTGTTATACTCTTTCACTTGATGGCATTGACTTCAAATCCTGAATGAGAAGTACAGCTGTGGAATCAAGTCTCTTCCTGGTGTTGTCTGAAGAAATTTTGAAACTGAAGAATATTTCAAACTACAGTATACCTTTTTCACCCTAATTAGGCTCACATTTTCGTCCTTTAGCATCTTATTTCACATAGTTCGGTGGAAGAAAATGGCAATACTATGACTGCATCCTTTCCGTAGCACTTCTTCATGACTAGTCATATTCTAGTGTTATTTTCTTGTTACAACTGAGCATTGAAGACAGCGAAATGGCAGTTGTAAACCAAGATAAAGTTAAGAGTATATAAAGACTGCTTGAATGTTGAAGGCCTTAGGAGATATAGGAGCGAGGTTAGTCACTGACCTGATAAATATGATTATATATGAGTGTGTTGTCCCAGATGATTGGCTAAAGAGTGTACAGTAATTGTAAATGTGTACAAGGGGAAGGGTGATGCCCTGGAAAGTGGAAATTATAAAGGTATAAAGCTTTTAAATCAGATAATGAAGGTAATGGAGAGAGTTCTAGTAGGTATGATTAACCCCTAAACTGCGGGGTTGTGTGAGGCGGTCCTGGCACTTCCAGCTAATGGCAATTCGCATTCTGATTTATTTTTATCAAATATAGGCCCAAACTAGCCTGAGTGATATAAATAACACTCAGGACTCTCCTACATTTTTTCATATATATTTATATTTTGAAGGTCCCAGCTAATTAAAAGGAAAAAAGAGGCACCCAACTGACGGCCCACGGCTTGAGCCATTGCCACCGAGCATCACGAAAGCGACGGCCCGCAGTTAAATGGTTAAAGAAAGAGTGAATATTAATGAGATGCAGTTTGGGTTTATGCCAGGTAGGGGAACCATTGATGCCATATTCATTGTTCGACAGATTCAGGAAAAATATGTAGGAAAGAAAAGGAACTGTACTTTGTTGATTTGGAGAAGGCCTTTGACAGAGTCCCTAGAGAGGTGGTGAAGTGGGCAATGAGAAAGCTTGGGATCGAGGAGTGCTGGTTAGGATGGTTATGGCCTTGTATGTGAGTGCTCGCACCCAGGTAAGAGCGAATGGAGATTTGAGTGATGAGTTTTCCATGAATGTTGGTGTGCATCAGGAGTCAGTTTTGAGTCCCATGTTGTTTATCATCGTACTTGCAGCCCTCTCACATGACTTCAGAAATGGACTTCCGTGGGAGATGTTGTATGCTGATGATTTGGTGTTGATTGCAGAAAATGAAAGGGAGGCAGAGGAAAGATTTAGTAAGTGGAGAGATGGTATGGGACAAAATGGCTTGAGAGTATTCATATCCATCCATCATCCAATCCTATGTCGCCCCACAGAGGAGCGTAGGAGCCCGGGGCTAGGCTAGTTGGTCCTGACATTTAAGATGAGAGTGACCAGCCTAAGAGTAAATGTAGATAGAACAAAAGGGATGATATCCAGGGTTGGTGGCAGTATTGTCAAAGAAGAGAGAGAGTGGCCATGTGCAATTTGCCACAAGAGCATGGGAGGTAATTCAATCTTGTGCAGCGTTTGTGATATATGTGTGCATAAGAGATTCATTGGTGTTAGGGGTAGACTACGAGACAATGCTGATTTTATGTGTGCGGTGTGTTGGGGAGAGCAGATGGAGATTGTCAGGCATAAAAGGATTGAACTTGGTGCTGAGTCTCTTGAGTGTATGGAAGAGTTTTGTTGTATGGGAGACATGTTATGTGCTGGAGGTGGTGCTGGAACTATCTTTGTGGCTAGGGTGAAAAGTGGTTGGAAGAAGTTCAGGGAGCTGTTGCCTCTCCTGACATTGAGAGGGCTCTCCCTGTGTGCTAAGGGATATTTGTGTGCAGCATGTGTTAGGACTGTAATGCTGTATGGTAGTGAGACCCGTGCAGTAAAGGAAAAGGATATTCGCAGGCTCAAACATACAGAATTGACAATGAGTAGGTGGATGTGCATTGCATCCCTGAGTGCAGGGCCTGGGGGGCTAGGTTTACGATGGAAGGGTTGAAAGATAGGATGGGATTGGAGTGCATGCAACCATGTTGGAGCCTTCAAAAATGAAATGAAAATGAAAGAATCATCATCATCATTTAATCCTGCATTGTCCCATGAGGAGTGTAGGAGCCCTAGGCTAGGCAAGTTGGTCCAGACATTTAAGATGAGAGTGACCAGCCTCACTCATCCCTGAGTGGCATTATGTTAGCAATAGACCCCAACCATCCCTTGGATATAAACCTGCACCGGCTCAATCCGATTGGAGCGTCCTAATTACTCACTAAACCACCAGGCACCATAATTTGGTTAAATGGTTACCACCCAGTTCAGCAAATGGTTTCCTGGTGTACAGGGAACCTTTTGGCTTGTCACTCAGTGTAGAGTCACCCGCAGACAGAAGGGTGAGGAAAGAATGAAGGAAAGAAAGACAGGAGATTAAGGAGGGAAGGAAGAGAAAAAGGACAGTCACTGGAGAGCAGCACTACATTGAATGAATGGATGGTTAGTGCCCCCACCTACCACTAATAACCAAAATTTTGGATCGGTAACGTCCTTATCAGTTTATTTTTTTTTTCTACCAGACGATTTTCATTCAGTTTATGAAAAATCTGTGGTGAAAAGGGTAATGACGTCTGTATCAAACTCTTCCAGTTGAAAATGCCATTCTTAATCTTGAGATCATTCTGATGTACTGCAGCAAAAGTATAATGTAAAAGGTGTCATGGAATTCAAGACGTGAACCGGACTACCCTGCGTCCCAGATGGAGCCATTTTTTCCCGTATGTGCTTACAAAAACTTAGGTAAATTTCAAAATTTTATGACTATAATGAAAATATTTCTCTTGATCTTGCACGGTCTCGCGCGCACGCACGCACACACACA
>JAGKTI010005891.1:0-14916 GCA_018397915.1 Birgus latro
TTCGCCGCACTGTTGCATCTTTATCTCTCTTCTATCGCTACTTCAATGGTCACTGTTCCTCTGAACTGTCTGCTTGCATCCCTCCACCTCTACGACGGGCACGTAGTACCCGTCTAGCAACAAACTCTCATCCCTTTTCTGTCCAACTCTCTAATGCAAGAGTTAACCGTTACTCCCAGTCCTTCATTTATGCAACTGGTCAACTCTGGAACTGTCTTCCTCTGTCTGTATTTCCTACTTCCTATGATCTCCAGTCTTTCAAACGCAGTGTGTCCAGGCATCTCGAATTGAACGGATCTTGAATTTGGCTCTCTTTTGTACTATTTTTGCTTTTTCTTGGAAGGAACAGTATGCAGGCCTGTGGCCTTTGGTTCCTTCTTCCTTGCATAAAAAAAAAAAAAATTATTTGTGAAGGTACAGCATTATGTGTGCGGTTTTACATTATTTGTGTGATAACAGATTAAATTATGAAGGCAGAGCAATGTGTGTGTGAGTATAGCATTATTTGTGAGAGACGGCATTATTTGGTTGATATAAAGTCATGTTTATTGAAGAGATCATTACTGACTGTATGAAAAGGCTTAGTAATTGGTGTCATGTTACATTGGTCATTGTTTCAGTGACCAGGGTACCAGAGGAGTTGAATGAGAAATCTGAAAGAGCAGAGAAATGGGAACTGAAGTGAACATTAACAGAAGCGTTAAGCAGCTTTGGTACCTAAGTAAATGATAGCGCTTTCAAAACAAGCAAAAATGAACAAACCCAGAAAACCAGAAGCTGATGGAGGATGCACTTACAGAGAAGCCTGGTGAACTAGGGGTAGGCTTTCACGACATACAGGAAGAACTAAAGTAGACAGTAAAGAAACTTGAAAAGAAAAATCATGTTAGGAAGAAAATCTTTCATTAGGTGCTGAAATCACATCCAGCTTAGAATAATACGTAGGAAGCAAAGCAATCAACATGTAAACAACGTAAATATAAACACATTCAGCGTTGTAGAAATGCAGCTGGAGTTAGCGGACCCCTTAGTCAGTGGTGAGCGTGAAATCATGCACGGTGGAGACTGTTTTAGCTGTCCACCTGGCTGACTTGTTTTACTGGGCCGTGGTTACAGGCTGCCACGAGCAAACTAGTGGCTTCCTTAAATAAGCCAAAATAGGTACAGCTTATTTTTCATCTACACTTTTTGTAGTATAAAATAACCGCATAACTGTCTGTGTTGCCTTCTCCACTAAAATTTCTTTCCTGAAGATCGTGATATTGTAAGAAGTCGGTTGCAATGGCAGTACCCGTGTGGTAAGTTTTACCACTCTATTTCTTGTCCCTTTCCTCTGTGGATAGTAAATGTCACATAAGGATAAATTTAAAAATATACTCATTTTCTTTAATAAGACAAACCACTGCAGTTTTACCGGAAGAAATAATATACAAGCCTGCAGTCTGAAGGCTGCTGCTGCAGATAAAATCAAATAAGATATTCTTGGTTTGATAAGCAATAACCATGTAAACTTATATCTGCATGTAGTACTGGCAAATATTTCAATTTAGGACAACTTCCAATTCATATAAAAGAAACAGAAATTAACTTGATAAACTAGTATTAACTGCTAATAATCCTGATGATTTTAAGAAACAAGAAATGGTTCTGCAGATTTTTATATTACCCTACTTCTTGTTGCATTCAGAGAAAGACTTTTTCATCCAATAACTGTAAAATCGTTAATGCCAGGTTACGTTCATATATTACATTGAATACCTTTACTTCATTAAAAGTAGTCTACTCCCAAGGAGGACGGAAATGCCGGTGATAGGTAGAACTGGAGCTCCTTTTCTACTAGCTATCAAGATATCCTGACCATCCCTCATTGCTGACCTTTGCCAGCATGACACTGACAATAACATGGAGAGTCGGCCAGCACTATATCGTGCACTGCACTACGTACCACACAGTGTAGCCTATCCCACAGAGCCTCACGCCAGTAAGGACTTGCGGCTAGGAAACTTTGCCCGCACTACCTAGTTGCAGACCTGAGGGGCGACGTGGTGTGGGCTTCGCCGACGTAGTCCCTGTGACCAGGATGGGATGGGTCTCGAATTTGTGCCAGAGGGTACAGGGCATTGTAGTTCCCAAGTTGTCACTTCTGCCCAGTAAAGAAGGGCCTGAACCTGGGTGTAGCACTCCAGGAGGCTACCCTATCAGTGAGTATATAATGCCGGGGCATTTACGCATAGTGCCAAGGCGCGCTTGAAGGGTGTCCCTGTAGTTGTTTTGGCAGAGTGCTCTGGGGTCAGTCACAGCCACTGGTCAAAGTTGGTAGGTTATGGGTTCCCGGTCCTATGGCTGGACTTGGGACTGTGCGTCTAGGTGGGGACTGCCTCCCCTTTTATTTACCTTATGTTGACAAAAGTGAGAAATAGAAAAAGCAAGTCTGTGGAAATCAATCACCCAAGGGGTTCAGAGTGGCATCGTGGAATGTGGGTAGTTTGAGGGTTGAGCAAGGGAAGTAGTGGAGACAATGAGTAGGAGGTAGGTGGACGTCTATTCCGTACAAGAAAAAAGGGAAGGGGCAGTTAGAATGATTGTTGGGAGGGACTGTACGTATAAGCTATTTTGGCAGGGAAATGTAGATGGATATGGTGTTATGGGTGTGCTGATTGAGGAGAGATGAGTGGAGTGTGTCATGTAATGTGAGAATGAAACGATTATTGCGGTGAAAATATTACTTAGTAAACTTATGATTTCGTTTATATCAGCGTATGCCTCACAGACTACCTTGGAAGATGTAGAAAAAGATAGATTCTGGGATGACGTGTAGTTGGTGGTGTGGGGGATGATGAGATTGTAGTTTTGGGAGGAGGCTTAAATGGTAATGTAGGGATGCGCATATGGTACAAGAAATTTGGAAGGGGGAATGATACTCAAATTTGGGGAGGTAGTGATCATGATTGTGTGCAACATGCATTTTAGGAAGAGAGTAGGTTGATTACATATGATCTTGGGGAAATAGTAGCCAGGTTGACTATTTCCTCATCAGGAGGGCTGACAGGATGTTAGGGATTCTGAAGTTACAGGGTGCGAAGAATGTGCACAGCAACACATATTACTGATATGAGTCATTGTTCCGCAGGAGCAGATGGTGAAGAAGACGATCTAGGCACCCAGGAGGAAAATAAGGAAGTTGAAAAAACAAGCAGCAAGGGATGCCTTTTAAGGCAGGAACAGGGAGCTGTTGGCAGAAATGTTAATGAACAAAGAGCTTTCAAGAACAATCTCTTGAGAGTTACTGATTCAGTGTGTGGACAAACAGGGGCCCTCCAGGACAAAAGGCAACATGGTGGTGGAATGAGGTTGTAGAAGTCTCAGTTAAGGAGAAAACTTTTTCGGGAATGGAAGAGTGGTGTTTACATAGAGAATTGCTTGGCTGCCAATCATAGGACAAGAAGGAGGTATACAGGGCAAAATATGAGTCTCGGAGTCTTTTACTTGATGACCCGAATAATGTCGAAAGGAAAAATATGGTATTCAAGATGGCAATTCAGATGAAGAGGGAAAACAGAGATACCATAGGTGAGTAGTGTGTGAAGAATGAGGGAAAGGTAGTGATGGACAGTGAAGATATTAAAGACACCTGGAGTGAACATTATAACCGGTTGGTGAATGAGGAGTAAGAAGTTTGATTGCAACAGAGAAGGTTTAGAGTCAGCGGATCCAGTGTTTGGCCCTTGGCCTTTGATTGTTGCTGGTACTGTGAGCAGCCAGTAGGCAGGATTCAGCTGGAGAAGGTGGCGGGTGTGTCTTTGTTGGCTGCTGAAGGCCTCTGGAAATAAAGGAGTGGGTTTAGTTACTGATATGATAATTATCATTAGGTTTAGGTGTGTTGTCTCAGATGACTGGCTTAAGAGTGTGATTATTACTGTGTACAAGAGGAAATGTGTTCCCCAGGAAAGGGGATGCTCCAGAGGCATAAAACTTTTGGACCAGATATTGAAGGTTATGGAGAGTCCTAAAAGGTGTAATTAGGGAAAGGACGAATACTGATGAAATGTAGTTTGGGTTTATGCCATGCAAAGGGACCACTGATGCAGTGTTCATTGTCCAACAGCTTCAGGAAAATCATATAGGAAGGAAAAAAGAGCTGTATTTTGTTTTTGTTGATTTGGCGAAAGCCTTTGACAGTCGTTAGAGAGACAGTGAAGTGGGCAATGAGAAAGCTTGGAATCAAGGAGTGGCTAGTTGGAGTAGTTATGACTTTGAGGGTGCTCGCACCCAGGTGGAAATGGATAGAGTGATGAGTTTTCCGAGGGGTCAGTCTTGAGCCTAATGTTGTTTGTCATTTTGCTTGAAATTCTCTCGCATGACTTTAGAAACAGCCTCCCATGGGAAACGTTGTATGATGATGACTTGGTTTTGATCACAGAGAATGAAAGGGAGGCGGAGGAAAGATTTAGGAAATGAAGAGACGGAATGGGGCACAAGGTTTGAGAGAAAATGCGTATAAACAAAAGTTATGTCTCGGGCTGGTGGCGTTACTGTCAGAGCAGATGGAGTATGGCTATGTGCAGTTTGCCACAAGGGTGTGGAAGGTAACACCATCCTGTGCATTGTTTATGATAAGAGGGATCATATGGGATGTAGTGCTAGGGTATCAGAGGTAGACTGCTGATTTCGTGTGTGCGGTGTGTCGAGGATGCAGGTACTCGTACGGAGTGAGGCGTGAAAGGAATGATCTTGCTGATGACTCTCTTGTGTGTGTAGAGTTTTGTTATTTGGGGACATGTTATATGCTGGGGCTGGGGTGCATAGGTCCTCTTCTTCACCATCCACTCCTTCAGCATCATGTCATAAATCTGTAATTTGTGTTGCTGCACACATACTTCTCACCTTATAACTTTAACATCCTTCATCAACCTCTTATCACCCTTCCTACCCAGGAAGTAGTCAGTCTGGTTATTATTACCCCACACTCGTATGTAATCAGCCTACTCCCTTTTGCATGTTGCTCACAATCATGTTCATTGCCTCCTCAAAGTCGAATATCCTTTCCCGTCCAAATTCCTTGTACCATATGCGCATCCCACATGTAGCCCTTCATATCCATGAGCTGCTTTACCTGCATGAGCATTTAAACCTTCACCTAAAACTACAATCCCATCATCCCCCATACCACCAACCACACTTATCAAGTCATACCCTTTTTTTTTTTTTTTTTTATATATATATACAGTATATCATCGTCCAAACCAATCTGTGGCACATACGCCGTTATAACTAAAATGAGTTACCAAACAATATTTTCACCGCTGTAGTCTATTTACTTTCATTACATTCATGATACATTAAACCCATTTCTCCTCAACCAGCACACCTATACCACCATGTCCGTTTACACTTCTCTGCCAAAATACCCTAAACCTACAGTCCTCATGGAACCACTGCCTGGCTCACTCCATGTTCATATCTACATCATTTGAAGCCTTGCCTCTAAGTTTCTATTTGAACACCACCTCTCACCCTCTAAACCACACCTCCTCCTCACTGAGACTCAGCTGTCTGAGGTGACTGATAGCAAACACTTCTCTGTATCCTCATACTTTCTCTACACTCACTTCAAGGCCAAAGGTGGGTATTGAGTGCTTTCATGTTCCAGAACTTGAATCTTTTGAATTCTCTAATCTCTGGCTTCTGTTGTTCTGTCATTCTCTGACTAAATATATCTGTGCTGTGTACTTATCCCTCATTTCTACTATGAAAGATTCTTTGACCATCTTTCTTCTGAAATGGAATGGGAGCAGAGTGGCTCAGTGGTACATATCTTGACTAGAGACTGTGAGGTCGAAAGTTCGCACCCCGCCCAGGTAGCTAGCTGCCTTGCTAGGAGAGATAGCACTCTCCTGTCACTCTAGCAGGGATATATGATCTATCAAGGTCCAGCCTGGGGGAATTATGATTTTTTTTTCTAAAATGGGACACAGCCTTTCAATTTCTACATTTTCTGAAATCTTCATTCCAGGCGATTTTAGTGTTCTCCACCTTTGGCTCTCTTCTCCTCTCCTCCACCTTTGGCTCTCTTCTCCTCTCCTTTCACTGATCCAAATTGTGAACAAGCCTACATTTTCTCTATCCTTAATGACCTAAAGCAACTTGTACAGCACCCTCCCTGTATCCCTGACCGACTTGGAAAGAGTTCCAACATACCTGACCTCTTCCTAATCCTTCTGTTTATGCTGTTAATCTTTTCTCTCATCACCTTAACCTGTCCTGTTGCTCCAGTAAGGCCTGTGGACCCTCCCAAGAAGTGGCAGCTGTGGCAGTTTGGAGTTGCTGATTGGGAAGCCCTCAGGCAGTACTTCTATGATTTTCCCTGGAATGATTATTCCTTCCATGGCCGAGAGCCATCTTAGTGTGCCTCGTGCATTACGGAGGTTATTCTCTCAGGCATGGAAGCATACATTCCATTCTCTTATCTGTTGACTAATTAAAAAAAAAAAAATCACGTTAGTTTTAAAGCTGTCCACAACTAGAAGTCCTGCAAAAGGTACCAGAGCCAACCCATCCCTGAATCTCATTTCTTTTATGACTGCCCAGAACTGCTAAGTATGTTCTTCACTCTGCGAAGAATAATTTCATTTGTACTAAATGCTCTTCTTTGACTCCAGTTCTTCCCGCTCCTCCTGGCACCTTGCCAAAATCCTTTCTAATACCTTTACTTCATCATCCTTTCGTCCTCTATCTCGGATGTAACTGTGTCTTTTACCGAAAAAGCAGAACTCTTTGCTCAGATTTTCTCCCTCATTTCCACCTTAGACGGTTCAAGGTGCTGTTCCTCCATCACTTCCTTCATCTGACTTCCTCATAAGTGACATTAAACTTTTTTCAGTTGGTGGACTTCCCACCATCGCTGGCTTCAGTATTAACAAGGTATATAGGCCTGTGCTTCTGTGCTTACACCCTGCCTACGTAAACTTTCGCCTTTGTTTGGAGACTTGTACCTTTGCTTTTTGCTGGAAGTTTGCTGTCATTCAGCATGTCCTAAAGTAGACTGACCATTCCCAACCCTCTAACAATCGCCAAGTTGCTTTAACATTCTGTATCTCTAAAGTTTTTGCTATATTCTTTATAAAACTAAATAAAGCACCCTTTCTACTGCAACCTTTCCGATCGCCAGTATGAGTTCTGCCAGGGACACTACTAGCTATCTTCTCACCATCCTTTCTGACTGGTCATCCACCTTTCAGGACTTTGGCAAAAACTGTGCCATCGCATTTGACATCTCAAAGGCTTTCGACCAAGTCTGGCACAGATCTTTAATTTCCACACTGCCTTCTTATGATTTCTGTCCTTCTGTGTCTTCATCTTAAGCTTCCTCTCTGGTCATTCTATAGCTGCTGTTGTAGATGGCCACCGTTCTTTTCCTGGAGCTATCAATAGCGGTGTTTCTCAGGGCTCTGTCCTATCATTAACTCATTTTCTTCTATTCATCAGTGACCTTTTAAGTTATGCATCCAACTGTATCCTCTCATATGCTGATGATTCCACTCTTCGACTTTCCATTCGCATCTCACAGCATTCATCTCAACAGTTACTTCAACAAACAAGGGATGAGGCCATGGCACACAATGTCTGAGTTGGCTCATATCTCTGATTAGGGTAAAAGTAATCTTGTTTTTAATGCATCAAAAACTCAGTTCTTACACCACTCAACCTGTCAAAATCTCCTGCACGAGTATCCTCTACTTTTTAACAATATCCATCTGTCCTGCATTATCAATGCACATACTTAGGGTTTCATTCTCACGGGATTTACCTTGGAAAGATCATACTGTGTTACCTTTCTTATAAAATCAGCTAAGCTGACTCGTTGTCTTCTTCACCCCTGCATAACTGTTAACTTTATCCATCCATCCATCCGTCATCCAATTCCTACGTTACTCCATGAGGAGCGTAGAAGCCCGAGGCTAGGCAGTTTGGTTAACTTTATACAGGGGCTTTATTTGCACCTGTGTAGAGTACAACCCTCGTGTGTGGGGAGGCTCCTGACACACAGCTCTTCTCAAGAAAGTGGAGTCAAAGGCTTGTTATCTCGTTAACTCCTCTTACTGGCTCCCTTCAACTTGTCTCTTCGCTGCACTGTTGCATCTTCACCTCTTCTGTCGGTGCATGAATGGTCACTGCTCTGAACTGTTTGCTTGCATTTCTCCACCACTATGGCAAGCATATAGCACCCATCTGCAGCAAACGTTCATCCCTTTTTGTCCAACTCTCTGTTGCAAGAGTTAACTTACCCCCAGTCCTTCATGTATGCAACAGGTCAACTCTGGAACTGTCTTCCTGTCTGTATTTGTTACTTGTTTTGATCTCCAGTCTTCTAAACACAGTGGGTCCAGGCATATGGATCTTGAAAATTGCTTTTATTTTTTCTTGGAAAGAACAACCTTGTGGGCTTCTGGACTTTGGTTCCTTTTTCCTTGCATTATATTTAAAAAAAAAATAAAATCCTAGCTGACCCTCCCCTGAACCTGACTTCCTGTAGGCAACAGACATCCACCCACCTTCTACTCAAGTCTCTACCACTTCCTCTGCTCTACTCTTCAAACTGCCCACATTCCATGATACCACTGTGAACCTCTTAGGTGATTTGATTTCCACAGGCTTGCTTTTAATGCTTGTACTTTTCATTTTTGCTATGTCGGGTAAATACAGGAGGAAATGGAACACAGGCCCTGTCCACCTTCTCAGCCTAAAGTCCAGGCATGGGACCAGGGACCCAAAGCCCACCAGCTGTAGCCAGTGGTTGTGGCAGTGGTCTCAGGGCACCATGCAAGGACAGCTACAGGGACACCCTCTAAGTGCACCTATGTACTTTAACTGCCCTGCCATTATACACCCACTGATACAACTGCATCCTGGGGCACTACTCCAAGGTTTGGGGCCCTCTGTATTGGGTGGAAGCAGCAGCCTGGGAACTATAATACCCTGAACCCTCTGGCACAGATCTGAGCCCAATCCCATCCTGGTCCCAAAACTGTGTTAGCAGAGTCTGCACCAGTCTTCCCTCAGGTTTCCCACTAGGTAGCATCCTTGTAACTATTTTGCTGCCATGATGCATTTTCATTTAATCTTGCAATGATGGGATAATTCACAGTGATGGCCTGTCACACTGAAGAGGTTACAGTCTGTTAACCCCTTCAGTACAGTGATTTCTCTTAAAGTATTATTTAAGCTGCAACCATCCGACTCTATTTGATTAAGGAGGGACCTCTTATTGTGTAAGAGTTATAAAAAGCCATACAGAACAAGAGTGAAGTGTTGCCAATACCATGGCAGGTGGTAGATGCACTGTAAGGGCATTAAGTTGTTCCATCTGCTTACTACTGAAACTTGGGGTCATGGGGCCTATTCTAGATGGCATAGGAGGCTTCAAAACACATCTTCCTTAGTGACTGATTTTGCGTATTACACCTTAACGCTGTTGAGAATGGTAATAACGTAACCTAAATATCAACATAGATTGAATTATTAACATACTTGTCAAATGTGAGGTACAATGTGCAAAATAAACCACAGTATACAGTAGAGGGTTTTCATGTGATATCATCAGACCTGAAGCTGGCCATGATGATGGGAGTAAAACAGCATGTGAAGCAAGCAGTTTTTCATTCTCTATAATTATGTCTGGTTTAAAAAGTGAATTGTTGCCATGTCTGCACTAGTTACAGTAGGCATGATTGAAAGAAACAGTGCTTTACCATACAACAGGTGGTCATATATTGTCCACAATCAGGGAGATAAACTTTAAAACTGAGTGAGGAGAGATGTCTTGGGCTTGATTGGCTGAACCAAAACCATGGAGATTTCTTGGTCATTTTTTAGATTACCTGTCTACTAAACCACTTCCGTGCAAGATTAAAAGATTAAAGAATCCCCGAGCTAGACCTTACAATGAGATCATATAGCCCCGCTAGGTAACAGGAAAGCGCTACCCCTCCCGGCACGACTTCCCTGTAAGAGGTCTGCCTTAAGTTAAATGAAATCAGATATGACAGCAGCATGAATATAATAAAAAAAGAAGCAACTGTACTGAAGGAGTTAAAAACAGGAACCCCAACCTTCAATTTATTTGTTATATAGTATAATACTATTATGGCACCTGGTGGTTTAGTGGGTAATTGAGGTGCTCTCAGTCGGATTGACCCAGTGAAGGTTTATATCCAAGGGGTGATTGGAGTTTATTGCTCACGTAATGCCATTTGGGGATGAGTGAGGCTGGTCACTCTCATCTTAAATGTCAGGACCAACTTGCCTAGCCCCGGGCTCCTACGCTTCTCTGTGGGGTGACATAGGATTGGATATTGAATGATGAATGAAATAGTATAATACTCAGTCTTCTTCAGCCTAAAATTGTCATCTATTTTGAATGAAGTTGCAAAAGGATAGAAATCTCCACTATGTTAAGGTGGAAGAAAAAGAATGTTTTACAGTATAGTATATCTGCACAGGTTAGAGACAACACAAAGTTCTGCACTGTATCAAAATTTACTCAAAATCCTCTCAACATGAGTGTACAAAAAATCTTGACTTAGAAAATACTGCCTCTCTGTATAAAATATTCCTTGAAGTGCTGTACACATGGTAACATGGTCATGAGCAAGTTTCATTATTAAGATCTTAGACTACTGTTATCTAAAGACAATAAATGAACTGAAAAAAGGAAATAGGTGAGACTTTCATTTCACGGACATGATAGTCCTTGCATTTTTTTTTTTTTTTTAATTTAAAGAACACAGCACTACAAACAGATTCCTAGATATCATATTAAATAAAATGGGCCTACTCTGAAGTCTGAAAATTCATTCATCATGTTAGTACAGTATCATCAACAGTGAAAAAGGTTTTGGATGGAATGAAGGACACTTCACTGAGATAAGGTTATGTCAAGGTATATCACAGCTACCCTGTAAAATACTCAAGATACAGCATCTGATATAGTAAATGATGAACACAATATGAATTGCTTGTGTTAGTTATACCAGAGGGATAAGCAGGTCGCCTACCCTTATATGCTGTGGACTACAGTAGCCTAGCTATAGGACCTTACACCTCACAAGTGGTTAATTTAGGACTGGCTGTTATGGTCATCATTTTCAGTTGCCATATAATTTTTTTTTTCCAAAGCAAGGCAATTATAGCATTACCTTGACTGAGCAACCAGCGATATTTCTTATATACTGTACAATAATAACTCACAGGATATGAAAAATACTCCCAATACTCATCTTGTGGAACAGCTGATACTGTACATCTAAAACAAAACTGACAAGCTTTAATTTTGAAATAATTCTAAACAATATTATTCATACAGTATTTATAAATTCTTTTTTAAAGAAACTAATCTCACACCAAAACATTAGCTGCTACAAATTAGTGTGACAATTAAGGATACAAAACAATATGAATACAGTACTATCAATATCAAATAAACTGTCAATCTTATTAATATCTGGGTATTTAATAGCTCTGGTATTTTTCCTTCACCACTTTATGAAAACATGACAAACACACTCTTTCACTTAAATTTAATATAGCACCAACCACTGTATCGACTTTTCAATACACTCATTTTATCTTTTCTCAATTCATGGCCTTCAACCTGTCACATTATTCCACTGCTTCTCAAACTTCAGGCTCCTTAAATTTTTAACATTTCACTTCAACTTATCCATCATAATACTTTACATCAACCAACTGATCTCCTCCACCTTACTGCAATCTCACATCTTGACTCAATAATGGCCTTCTTTGCCATGACATATTTAGACATATTTTCTATGTTATTGCTGTTACTGCCACTGTCTAATTAGCACTAGACACCAGCACCAGTGAAGGGATTAATGGAGAATATGCTTCTAACCCCCTCACTACAAAAGATTTTCTCGAGTAAAATCATGACAATAGCAAGATATAAGCTTAACCCATTCATTTAAACTATGTTTAGTTACCTCCATTCTGCTATCTTTCCATATTCATTTATTATCCTTCGGTTAGCTACCAGTATTTTGCCGTTTAGCTACCAGTACCTGTATTTTGTTGTTATCAGTAAGAAACGTATCCTGTTCATCATGACTGCACACCTACTTTTCACCTCAAGTCTGCAGTAATTCCTTTTTTTTTTTATCAGTCTGTCCTATCTGCCTAGCCACAATCCTTCCATTTTCATTCAATATTGTCCTTGCAGCTACCAATATTACATTAATGGTATTTTCAATCAACCCATCCCTCAATTAACTCATCCTTCCACTTCTACTCAAACTTGATGCCCTGAGCAAGCGGGAGTTCCTTGGTGTAGTTGATGGTGCATGTGGAGCGTCTCATGTACTGCTTCCATGCATCTGACCCAGATTCCCGCCCACCTCCTGTGTGCTTCTCTCCACCAAATGCACCACCAATTTCAGCTCCATTCGTTGGGATGTTGACATTGATGATACCACAGTCTGAACCCTTAGGACCCAGCCACTGGAAAACACAAGATATTTAGCTGGTTGTATGATCTGTAAAGGAGACAAATTCAAGTTTGTTCAAGGAAGTGTTGATGATACCACTCTGAATCCTTTGAAGCACTCCAGTGACATAAGACATTTATTGGTTAGCTGTACAAAATGAAAATTAGATAAAATTTAAATAACACAGTAATAATAATCCAAACTGTAGGAGTCCACAGCTAGGTTAACATAATCCAGTACATTTATAAGTAAATGACCTACTTCCACCGAAGACATCCATCCATCATCCAATCCTGCGTTGCCCCACGAGAAGCATAGGAACCTGGGGCTAGGCAAGTTGGTGCTGACATTTAAGATAAGAGTGACCATCCTCACTCATCCCTGAGTGGCATTATCTGAGCAATAAACCCCAACCATCCCTTGGATATAAACTTGCACCGGCTCAAACTGATTGCAGCACCATTATTACTCACTAAACCACCAGGTGCCATAATTTGGCTATATGCTTACCACCCAGCATAGGAAATGGCTTCCTGGTGTACAGGAAACCATTTGGCTTGCCACTCAGTTACATGATTAAAAAAAAAAAACTCCAGTCATCTCTGAAGGACTAAAACTATGAAAATCTCACTCGCACTGGGATGTCTTAATCAACAGGGTGACTTATTTCTACAGCTTAGTTTTCCCATTACCAGAATACAGTATTTTTCCAGCTAAATGGATGGGTTTCATAAAACCTATAAATGACCTCTTGAGTTAGCCAGAATATTCTCTCCTAAGCTGAATAAAATCATCTGGCAGCAGTAAGGTGAAAGTACATAAAACATTCCTGACTAAAGTGATTAAGGATGTTTCGCTCATTTCGCTCATTTTTGAAGGCTCCAACATGCTTGCATGTGTCGGCCTTGGTCACCTAATGGCGGCTCTCCACGCTGCTCGATCTCTGGCAGCCTCCCTATTCAGTCCCTTAACCCTTAAGTCACATTTAATGACCTCATCCCATGTCTTTCTCGGTCTACCCCTCCCAACCCCTCCCCCAATATTAACACCTCTCACCCTCTGTACCCAATTATCCTCCCCCATCCTCTCCACATGTCCAAACCACCTCAGCCTGCCTCTCCTCATCACAACACCAATACACTCCAGTCCCATCCTACCTCTCAACTCTTCTATCGTAAGCCCAGCCCCCCCAGGCCTTGCACGCAGGGACGCACTGCACATCCACCTAATCATTGTCATTTCTGTACGTTTGAACCTGCGAATATCTTCTTCCTTTACTGCCCAGGTCTCACTACCATACAGCATCACACTCCTAACACATGCTGCATACAAAGACCCCTTAGCACGTAAGGAGAGTCCTCTCAATGTCAGGAGAGGCAACAGCTCCCTGAACTTCTTCCAACCACTTCTCACTCTAGCAACCGAGCTAACTCCAGCCCCACCTCCGGCACCTAACATGTCTCCCAAATAACAAAACTCCTCCACACACTCAAGAGACTCACCTGCAAGTTCAACCCTCTCACGCCTAACAATCTCCTCCTGCTCTCCCCGACACACCGCACACATGAAATCAGCATTATCTCGCAGTCTACCTCTAATACCACTACATCTCTTGTGCACCCACTTATCACAGACACTGCACAAGATGGAATTACTTCCCACACCTTTGTGGCAAACTGCACATGGCCACTCTCCCTCTCCTCTGATTGTACCGCCACCAACCCTAGATATCATCACTTTTGTTTTATCTGCATTTACCCTTAAGCCCTTGTGCCCCATACCATCTCTCCACTTCTTAAATCTTTCCTCAGCCTCCCCTTCATTCTCAGCAATCAGCACCAAATCATCAGCATACAACATCTCCCATGGGAGTCCATCTCTGAAGTCACGTGAGAGGGCTTCAAGCACCATGATAAACAACAAGGGACTCAAAACTGACCCCTGATGCACACCAACATTCACGGGAAACTCATCACTCAAAGCTCCATTCACCCTTACCTGAGTGTGAGCACCCACGTACATGGCCATAACCACCCTAACCAGCCACTCTTCCAACCCTAGCTTTCTCATTGCCCACTTCACCACCTCTCTAGGGACTCTGTCAAAGGCCTTTTCCAAATCAACAAAAACAAAATACAATTCCCTTTTCTTGCCAATATATTTTTCCTGAAGCTGTCGAACAATGAATATGGCATCAGTGGTCCCCCTGCCTGGCATAAACCCAAACTGCATCTCATTGATATTCACTCTTTCTCTAATCATACCTTCTAGAACTCTCTCCATTACTTTCATTATCTGATCTAAGAGCTTTATACCTCTGTAATTTCCCCTTTCCAGGGCATCACCCTTCCCTTTGTACACATTTACAATTACACTCTTCAGCCAATCATCTGGGACAACACACTCATATATAATC
>JAGKTI010005891.1:18542-42941 GCA_018397915.1 Birgus latro
GATACTGGGGGAGAATTCTTGAAAACCCCCTACCCCCAGAGGATTGAAAACCCCCTACCCCCAGGGGATGTGCATGTGTAATATGATATATAATAGTAATGTACAGAATTTGACATCTATAAATACAGTATACTGTGTACCTAGTGTTAATTCATCATTCATCAGTGTTAGGTGAGGGTTTCTATCAGCCACTTATTTGATGTACTCTCTCTCTCTCTCTCTCTCTCTCTCTCTCTCTCTCTCTCTGCAACCAAGGAAACCACTTATACACTGGGTGGTAATCATATAACCAAATGAAGCTTGGTGGACTAGTTGATTTAGGCATGCCAACTGGATGGAATTTGTAGGGGTTTCTATATGAGGAGTGGCTGGCATTTCTTGGTTGCATAATGCCATTCAGGGGCAAGCCTTAACCCCCTTAATGGTCCCTGGCATCAAACTACACCATACAGTAAGTGTGCCATAGGCAATGAATTAGTGCAATCTATAAAAAACTGTCAACAACTATGGGAAGGGAACCTTTACACAAACCTACTCCATCATTCCAAACACTCTGGTAGTAAGTTCATTTCGCATGTTATCGCCCATTAGTTTACATGTTACTGACCAATATATAGTCATTTGATGAATTTTTCAGTGAATCATAGTGAATCATCAGATGGCTTTAGGAAGCTTATAAACATATTGCCAGGTGTGACAGACAATTCTCTTCACATCTGGGGGGGGGGGCAAGGTCCCACAGCCAGCCTGTGGTGAACATGAATGTACTGACCTCACGGCCACTGAGACAAATGTCAGGAATGAGTAGCCTAGCCCTGAACCCCTATGTTCCTGTTTATATGGGGCAAACTGGGTTTGAATGATGATCATGGTGATAGTTACTGAGGTTAATGTAGGGACAATACTTAGTGACGGGCTCTCCTGTCTATCAATGAAGTAACAGGAATTCAGGGCTCAAAGGAAGGGACAGGAATTTGCAACTTTGTGTATAAAGGGGAGTGTTTTAGAGGTAATGAATGTAATTAGGGGAAGGACCCAACTTAAGTTGTACAAAAAGTACCAGTAATGAATGGGTCCAAAACTATGCTCGAATGCAGTACTGTTACTGTACTGATATCATGTAAAGCACAATACTGTACTTGTAAGATAGCTAAGCAATCAAAAATAGTTGCTACTTACCAGTTTCAATAAAATAAATCCTTTGTGTGGGCTGATTTGCAAAAAATTTTATTGAACAATGTCTCTGAATTGGCTAGCTGTAAAATGCATTATAAATTACAAAACTATTGAGTGTAGCTAGCTGAAATCCTTTTTGTTTACACTTAACTTTACTGTGACCTCTTCTTACTCTTGCACTACTGTATTAGCCTTGCATTGGGCCTATATGCTCAAGACAGAGCAATAGGGGAATGAATGATGGATGGATGGATTAGAAGAAATTAACTCCTTCCAACTGGGGATTTCTTGTTTATTTTAGTACAGTACTGCTACCTCCATATTTCATTTAGTGAAGGTGACCCTTACCAAGCTGCAGGGCTTACATAGGACTTTCATTAACCTTTTCACAACGAGCTCTTATAAAACTATCGATGTGGGGGGGGGGGGGAGAGACACTGAAAGGGTTTGGCTAATGAACAGCCCTTGATAGTACTGAGGTCAAACATGGTGAGATTTACAGACAGGGACACATTTTAACCCCTTCACTCCAATGATATGACTTATTCATTTTAAGCAAGTAACTATCAGATAGATAGATAGAACTATCAGATTATTTTACACAACATAACGTGAACCTCTAATAGTGAAGGGGATAACAAAAGTACAGTACAGTATATCTGTACCCCCTCCAATTCAGTACATCTGCACGATAAAAGTCTGGAGAAAGCAGGGATAGAACAAAAATAACATCCTCAATAAAGACGCAAGTACCGTACTGCACTATGGTGATTCTTTTCTTGTATTCTTGCTATGTATAGACATTTTAGTCTGCTTCAGGGAGACTCTGAAAAGCAAAGGTTAGATACAGCTTTTGTTACCTTCCTCCACATCTAGGGGGCTCTCCTAAGTCAAGTAAAATCTTATATGGTATAAAAGGTGTCACCACTACACAGTGGTTAATGAAAAGGTTGAGAACAGCCCTTAGCACTATTAATGTCAATCATGGTGAAACTCAAAAAGATGAACATCTCATAACTAAATCCAACAAACACAAGATTCAAAACCTCTCAACCAACCTTGAACACATTTGCAAGGTTCTGTGTGAAGAGTGAAGAGGACAGACCCTGCTTGACCTCGTTGTTCCATTTGATAGCCTCGTCGACAGAAGAGCAACGAAGGATGTACACAATGGGTGCAAATGTCTCTCGGTGCACAACAGGGGAGTCATGGGGCACACCAGTCACGATGGTCGGCTCAACATAAAGACCTTCACGTTCCATAACCTTTCCACCAAATTCGATCTTGCCTGTGGGTAAGGAGACAGTAACACAAAGAGTTTTGTTATAAGTAAAATTTTTCTGGAGTATTGTAGTTAGAACACCCCAGCAGGAGCAATGGCTGTGCATTCGTTCTGTTCCCATGGTGACAATACATTTTCAGTCGTAATGTCACCAGGGGATTAATCTGGTCATCTACAATTAAATGTACTGGACTATAGCACCCTAGCTGTATGCCCCAACACCTTGTAAGGCAGGACTGCCTCTTTTTTTTACTTTCTGCCATCAACTTACAATAGATTACTGAAAAACTGCCCATAATGCTAAATTACTACCTACAAAATTGACATGCCAGTTACCCCAGAGAGTATCAGAAGTTGCAATTGGTTGTGGCAACCATCATCCACTCACTTGATGTGGTGCTGCCTACTTATCCCTTCAGCTTAATCATTTTTTTTTTCTACCTTCCTCTGTTCATATTTCTACCATCCTTCCTTTTGCCTTTTATTACTTTTTTTCCCACACTCAGTGGCAAGCCTAATGGCTTCCTGTACCCTGGGAAACCACTTTCAACACTGGGTGGTAACCATATAACCTATAAATATTTGGGTGATGTGGAGCCTACTATGGTGACCCAGTTAACTGGGTGGAAAGACACAAATGTGGGATCCATCCAGGAAACAAACCTCCACTCTTCCCCATGCCTTACTATGGCAAGGGACTGTCTGCCAAAAGGGAATATCAGCACACTGCATGGAACAGCCCTGCATGGGTGACTGCTTGCCTGTGGATGATGGATCTGTTCAGCCAGACAGACTGCAGTTACTCAACAACAATAAAAACAACAACAGCTCTACCAGATGTACTGAAAGTTGTGGTGTTTGTTTTTTAAATCATCCAGGACAAAGTAAAACTGTACACTGAAGTTACATTGCTACCTATAAAGCTAATCTACCTGTTCCCCTAATTTTCAGTGCTGGCTATGGAAAAATTATACTCCAGGACACACTGTTGACTTATAACAAGGAATGTCTGCACTGGTATTATGTAATGAAACTGTAGTGTGAATTATTTTTATATGTCACTGCATCTTGATATGTGAGTAGTTTGATGAGAAGAGAGGGGGAGGGGGAAGTAGTGAAGACTGAGCAGGAGGCAAGCAGATGTCTGCTGCTTATGGGAAGTTAGGCTCAGGGGAGGGTCAGCTATGATGTCTGTTGGGAGGGACTGAAGATATGAGCAATTTTGGAAGGGATGTGTGGATGGATGTGTGGGGTGGGTGAGTTGGTTAGGAGAAATGGATCGAATGTGTTATAAACGTGATGAGAAGATATGAATGGATCATTCATCATCATCATCATCCAATCCTACGTTGCCCCATGAGGAACGTAGGAGCCCAGGGCTAGGCAAGTTGGTCCTGACATTTAAGATGAGAGTGACCAGCCTCACTCATCCCTGAGTGGCAGTACATGAGCAATAAACCCCAACCATCCCTTGGATATACACCTTCACCGGCTCAGTTCGACTGGAGCACCGTAATTACCCACTAAACCACCAGGCGCCAAAATTTGGTTATATGGTTACCATCCAGCATAATAAATGGTTTCCTGGAGTACAGGAAACCATTTGGCTTGTCACTCACTGTAGAGTCACCCACAGGCAGAAGGGAGAGGAAAGAATGAAAGAAAGAAAGACAGAAGAGGAAGCGTAAAGTCACTTTTAAGCAGAAGGATGAGGAAAGAATGAAGGAAAGACAGAAGAGGATGGAAGGAAAGAAGGATGGAAGAGAGGAAAGGGCAAACACCGGAGAGCAGCACTACATTGAGTGAGTAGATTATAAGTGAAAATATTGTTTGGTAAAATAATGATTATAATTACACTGGTGTATGCTCCACAGGGTGGATTGGATGATCAAGAAAAAGATAAATTCTGGGTGATGATATGTGTGGTTAGTGGTATCAGGGGTGATGAAACTGTACTTCTGGGCAAAGATATTTAAAATTAAGTAATCATGTGGGTGCAGCAGCTCAAATTTATGAAGGGGTGCATAAAGGATGCACATCTGGTGCGAGGAATGAAGATGGGGGAAAAGATACTCAAGTCTGGGAAGGCAACGAACATGAAGTGCAAGAAACTTTTTAGGAAAAGAGAAAGTAGGGTGATTACATAATTATGAGCCTTGGGGTAACAGCGGCCAGACTGACTATTTCATGGTCAAGAAGGATGATGGGAGGTTAGTGAAGAATGTTAAAATTACAGGGAGTGAAGACTATATGCAGCAACACAAATTACTGATATGTGACATGGTACTAAAGGAGCAAGTGCTGAAGGAAAGGACCTATGCACCCAAGAGGAAAATATGGAAGTTGAAAAACCATGCAGTAAGGGAGGTCTTCTGAAGCAAGATGAGTAGAGTGGTGGCCCAACAGGGAGCTGTAGACAGAAGTGTTAATGAGCAGTACAGAGCTCTCAAGTACAATCTCTAGCTACTGATTCAGTATGTGAATGGACAAGGGACCCTCCAAGATAAAAGGTAACATGGTGGTGGGATGAGAGTGTAGATGCCACAGTGAAAGAGAAAAAGGAGACTTTTCCAGGAATGGAAAAGGGGTGCTAACAGTGGGGAATACCTGACTGCCAAACCTAAAGCCAGAACTGACATAAACAGGGCAAAATCTGAGTCTCAGAGACTGACTGGATAGCCTAAATACTGCCAAAAGGAAGAACGTGGCATGTAAGGTGCCAAACCAGATGAAGAGAAAACAGGAACATCATGGGGAATAGTGTGTGAAGAATGATAAAGACAGGGTAATAGTGGACAGTGAGCATATTAAAGATGTTTGGAGGGAGCCTTATAAAACATTATAACCAGCTGCTGAATGAGGAATTTGACTGGAACAGGGAAGATTGGAAGTCAGGGGATCCAGTGTTTGGATGTTAGCCTTTGATGAATGCTGCTACTGTGAACTGGGCAATAGGCAGGAAGCAATTAGAGAAGACAGCAAGTGTGTCTGGGTTGACTAATGAAATGCTGAAGGTCTCAGAAGATATATGGGTGGGTTTAGTTACAATTATGTAACAGTGTGTTGTTTCAGATGACTGGCTGAAGATTGCGATTGTAAATGTGTATAAAGAGAAGTAGAGTGATGCCATAGAATGAGGAAATTATAGAGGCATAAAACTTTTGAACCAAATAATGAAGGTAATGGAGAGTCCCGGAAGGTATGATATGGGAAAGTGTGAATAGTGATGAGATGCTGTCTGGGTTTATAACAGGCAAAGGGACCACTGATGCCATATTCATTGTCTGACAGCTTCAGGAAAAATACACTTTGTTTCTGCTGATTTGGAGAAGGACTTTGACAAAGTACTAGGGAGGTGCTGAAGTGGGCAACTGATGAGAAAGACTGTGACTGAGGTGTGCCTGGTCAGAGTGGTTATGGCTACATGGGTGCTCACAACCAGGTGAAAGCGAATGGAGGTTTGAGCGATGGGTTTATTCTTGAGTCCCTTATTATTTGTTATGGTGCTTAAAACCCTCTCACTTGACTTCAGAAATGGACTCCTATGGAAGTTGTTGTATACTGTTGATTTGGTGTTGACTGCAGAGAATAAGGGAGGTGGCAGAAAGATTTAGGACGTGAGGAGATGGAATGGGGCACAATGGACTGAGAATAAATGCGAAAAAAAAAAGTGATGGTATTTAGGGCTGGTGGTGGTACCATCAAAGCAGAGGGAGTGTTGCCATGTGCAGTTTGCCACAAAGGTGTGGAAAGTAACTTCATCTTATGCAGTATTTGTGAAAAGTGGGTGCATAACAGGTGTTGTGGTATTAGAAGTAGGTTACAAAATAATGCTGATTTCCTGTGTGTGGTGTGTTGGGGTGAGCATCTGGAGATTAAGAGGTATGAAAGGACTGATCATGCTGGAATCTCTTGAGTGTGTGGAGGAGTTTTGTTATTTGGGGGATATGTTATATGCTGGATGTGGAGCTATGCCTAGTTCTGTGGCTAAGGTAAGGAGTGGTTGGAGGAAGTTCATGGAGCTGTTGCCTCTCTTGACACTGGGAGGGCTCTCCCACCATGCTAAGGGAGTCTGGAAAGCAGCATGTGATGGGAGTGTAATGCTGTACGGTAGTGAGACCTGGCCAGAATAGGAAGACGATATTCGTAGGCCCAAATGTACAGAAAGACAATGATTAGGTAGATCATTGAAGAGTTGAGAGGAAGGATGGGACTTGAATGTATTGGTGTTGTGATAAGGAGGGGTAGAATGAAATGGTTTGGGGATGCTGAGAGGATGAAAGGTAATAGGTGGGTGCAGAAGGTGAGAGGTATGAATGTTAAAAGTAAGGGTGTACGATGGAGACAAAAAAAAAAAAAAAAAAAAAAAACTTGGAATAAGGTCACTGAGTGTGACCTCAGGGATAAGGGACTGAATAGGGTGGTTGCCAAAGACTGAACACCGTGAAAAGCTGCCATCAGGTGACCTAGGCTGATGGATGCCAACATGTTGGAGCCTTTATAAATGATAAGAATGATACAATGGGAAACAAGCTAGAATGATAAAATGGGAAACAAGCTAGAATGATAAAATGGGAAACAAGCTAGAATGATGCAATGGGAAACAAGCTAACAATCTATTCTTAACTGTACTGAACCATGTTAGCCTTGCCTTGGAGCTCTACACCTCAAAGGGAGTAATTTGGGATGGGATGTTAAGATTTTTACCTCCTTGACTGAAGGAATTATCTCTTCTTGCTACCTCCAAATGATTTTCCTCAGCTCTGGGTAGATCTCTTGTTGTAAGGGGTAAATGAGGGTTAAATCTAACACTTAAAAAACTCCCTCTTCTGTCTTTCTTTCCTTCATTCTTTCCTCGTCCTTCTGCCTGTGGATGACTCTGCACTAAGTGACAAGCTAGATGGTTTCCTGTACACCAGGAAACCATTTACTACGCTGGGTGGTAATTATATAACTAAATTTTGCTGCCTGATGGTTTAGTGGGTAATTACGGTGCTCCAATCGGATTGAGCTGTTGAAGGGTTATATCCAAGGGGTGGTTGGGGTTTATTGCTCATGTAATGCCACTCGGGGATGAGTGAGGCTGGTCACTCTCATCTTAAATGTCAGGACCAACATGCCTAGCCCCGGGCTCCTATGCTTCTCTGTGGGGCGACATAGGATTGGATGATGAATGGATGGATGAAAAAAAAACTCTCTCCAAAGCTGAATAAAACTGTCAGGAAGCAGCAAGAATATACTGAAAAATACATCATCTGACTGAAGGGCTGAAGGTAACACTCACAGAGAACAAGTACAGACACAGTTGTCTTCAGGACCAACACAGTACATACTAGTATGTTTGATGTGTAAAACAGTACAGTCACAGTTACACTGGGTTGTATTCTCATCACCAAAGTGAGCACTCTAGCACCCCTTCCTTTGCAGCACATTTTGTTTGTTATGCCTTATTATAGTCTTGATTGCTATTTGTTATGTATAGACACTAAATTAATAACACACACACACACAAAAAAAAAAAAAGAATTTGCCAAGCCATTTGCAGAAGTAACTGGTAGAGAAAAGATACTGTAGTGGGAAGCTTTCTTAACCTCATCAATCTGGTGATACATTTTTTCACTTGGCAAATTTTTCCTATCTTTACACAATTTAACAGAGGTTAGGAAAGACTTTTCATAGTAAAGGGATTAATGAAGGCAATACAGTATCAAACACTGCTGTAATGCCGTAATTTTAAGGTTAGTGTAAGTGTAATATAAGTTAGTATAAGTATAATGTAAGTGTAATATAAGTGTAGTTTAAGTGTAGTATAAGTGTAATATGTGTAGTTTAAGTTAGTGTAAGCGTAATGTAAGTGTGGTCCTGGACCCCTGTTTAATTGATGCAATGTATGGGAAATGGTCATCAAATTCATATTTGGGCTTGATCCTATTTAATGTATAGCAAGAGTGAAATACAGTACTATTAATAGAGTAAGACCGTATAGAGCGTGATGGATGTGCAAAGCATGATCTGTTTTTGATAAAGAGGCAAAGCAAGTTAATTCGAGGTTAAAATTCGCGATAGTTTGTATTTACACCTTGAATTCAGAATTTTGTAGTTAGGTTTGGTATTATCATCTTTTTGTACTGTATAATGATGAATTTGAGCTTGGGTAAAGTCTGATTATTGATTATAGTCATTTGTAGCCGCGAAATTTATTTATTTTCACTGGCGCCAAGTCACATAGGCCGGACAACTGCGACACATGGTTACAATTAGATAAAACGCGTGAGTTTAGGCTTCGGTAAAAAAACTGTCAGACCCATATGACTGCCACTAAATTTTAAACATCGTAAGCCAGTTTGACTAAGTATGGCGAAAGTGAATTCCTTGTTGCATATTCTTTGTTAGTTGTTATAGTAAGTAATCTGAAGAGTAATAAGACGAAGTCAGTTCCGGTATTGGGACCACAGCAAGCGAGCGCGAGTGTTCTTGTCGGGGACATTCACTTGGAGTCTAGAGAGCACCGTATCAACAGGTCGGTCCAGAGTTTGTCCGTATAAGACGAAGTCAGTTCCAGTGTTGGGACCACAGCAAGCGAGCGCAAGTGTTCTTGTCGGGGACATTCACTTTGAGTTTAGAGAGCACCGTATCAACAGGTCGGTCCAGAGTTTGTCCTTTATTCCCCCCTTTTTGTCTCAATAATTGATCTTCTATATATATATAAATATAAAGTAAGTTGACTGATAATATTCCCCAACTTCTTCTTATTCACTTGGAGTCTAGAGAGCACCATATCAACAGATTGCGGGTGTAACGTCAAGGCCTCTAGACACGGTGCTCGTATGAGCCACGCGGTGCTACTTGCCAGAGCCCATACACAATTCCCCCTTGTCCATCTCTTTCTGTATTGTGGTCGATTATGTACAGTAAGACCTCACTATAACGGACTAATTGGGGCTCAGGCCAGGCCGAAATATGCGATTTTCCGATAAAAGCGACATCCGGACTTACCCCTGCTAATCCGGTCTTTTTCCGATATATCAGACATTAGTCCGGATTGCATCGGTAGTTTTCACCACCATTGTAGTATTGTACTGTGTTATACCTTCACTACATTAATCAAATGGTATAATAATACTGTACTGTGCACTGAAAAACATGTCTTTTACTTGTCTTATTGTGGTGAACATGGCTGAAGTTGTCAGGCAGTCCGGACTGCTTTCTGGCTATATCGGACATTTTCCGATATATAGGAGTTTAGTCCGGTAGCTCCTCGAGTCCGATCAAAGCGAATTCCAGTCCACTGAAGTCCGTTATATCGAGGTTTTACTGTATTTGTATGGTCCATTAGGAAAAGTCTTTTCTTCTAAAGTGAAGTATTCTAGATAAAAGCGGGTGTGATTTATGAAGATGTACAGTACTTCCTAACGTACAGGGTACTACAAGCGCTTTGAAGATTAAATAGAATTGTTCTTGTGTAACCGATCATATTTATAACTATAATAATTTATGTAGACCATTGGGAAAATTAGGGAGAATATACTAATTCTAGTGTAAGTTTTGGTAGTAAGTTGTGACCCCGGGAATTAGAGCCACGAGTCCGTTAGAGACCATGGAAGTGCAAGTCACGCCCGAATTTGAATTATTCTTTTCTCTTCATTTGTGTACACTGTGTTAGGTTAAGAGATCAAGTTATATGTATAATTAATGTATGTAAATTATTGATCGGGCATAAAATTCATCTGTGTGCAGTATTTTCAACATCTTGTTGAGTGGTAATAGCCCGAGGATCTTATCAGTTGTGGTGTTCACACGATTAATAAGCTTTGTACCGTGATATGTGAGTCAGCCTGATTTATTTTCTGTGGAGAAGAGAACATTATTATCCCAGTTATTCTGGAGGAATCAGAGACTGAATTATAATCTGTGTACAGTACTTGTTTCTATTGTTCGAGGGTTAATTTTATATAATGTATGTTAAGGTTAGTAAATCATAGATAAATCATTATTCTTATGTGTTTGATCTAAATTCCTCTGGGAAGTTTGACTGTGAGATCGAGTGGCCCGCAAGGTACGTTACTATCTATAGGATTCACGCATTCTAATCTACTCACGCTACCCTGATTACCGTCTCTAGGCCTCAGTGTCCCATCTTTCACTGTAACGGGACTAATAATTTCTTTCCTGGCACACGCTGGGTTGTGGCAGCCTACTAATATTTTTCTTACTTCTACATGTTGGTATATCTTCCTAGAGTTAGTAAATCAACGAGGCCTTCCTTAAAAATTCTAGGATCTCTTCCTCGGTAGAAATCAGTAATCATTAAAATCTAATAAATTTATATGGCATCTAAATATCTATCGTTACACTGGTGGCTATGCAGTGGGATTACTAATAAATTTATATAGTAGTCAAAATTTCTTTCGTTACACTACCAGTTTAAAAAGTCTCCCTTGAGTAAAAACACCTAGAGGTGATAAATACAACCTTAGAAAAAAAAAAAAAAGTCACCCAACCGCACAGATCAACTGATGAAAATACAGTCCTCAGTCGTATACTGCAAACAGAGAGGTGTTGGGGCTCAAGGGCAGGCTACAACGGTCCACATTATTTATGGCTAGGTAACTACCTTACACCCATTCGATCCTCACATTTTTTATTATATTCTTGCTAACCTGACATGATTTTAGAGAAATTAGGCTGTGTAGAGGTTAATAAAGACTACAGTAGGCGCGGAAAGTGTTGACGCCATCTTAAAAAAAGAAAACATTCTTGTGGTTAGCAAGGAGAAACAAATAAATTAACACTCACCATTGAATTTAGTATTTACTGGCATTCCCCTTCACCTTTATTATCTTCTTAAGGCGTCTGGGGAGACTGATGGCGTAGTTTTGCAGAACAGACGGACTAAAACTGCTCCATAGCTGCTTGACTGCAGCCTCAAGTTTAGGCAAAGATGATGTGCTGCTTCATGTGCGCCCATAAATTCTCAATGGGATTGATATCTGGGCTGTTTCCAGGCCAATCTCGAATAAAGGGAACCTCACAGTCTGCTAGCCACTGTTTCACTGACTTTGCAACATGTGCAGGGGCAGAATCTTGCATAAATACTCTTGCCTTGGTTTTATCAAAAGAGTCACTTAAAACATCACATAAGAGCTCCAAATAATTGTTCTGGTTCACTTTTTCATTTGCAGGTAGAATTACCAACTCACCAACACCATAATATGTAAAGCAGCCCCAAGCCATGAGTGAGGCTGGGTATTTAACAAACTTGGAAGTGTACTTAGGATCCAGGGGGTCACTGCCTGGTTTGCGGTACACTCGTGATGAAGGGGTACCAGTGACAGTAAATGTTGACTCATCACTCCAAAGCACAGTTTTCCATTGCTCCTCACTCCAGGCAAGATATTTCTTACAAAAACTTACTCTCTTTTTCTTCTGAAGTGCAGTTAGCAGTGGTTTTTTACAAGCACAAAAACTCCCGTAGCCCAGATCGTCATGCAACAGTTGCTGCACACTTCTGACAGACACATCTGCCAGCAACTGTGGGTTCTTTTCTTTTAAATCCCGTGCTGTTAGCCTTGGATCCTTGCTAACTTGCCTTTAGATCAGCTGACGGGTCCTGAAGGTTGTCTTACGAGGTCTCCCAGGCTTGGGAAGTGGAGTGGGAGGAATGGCCTCCCCACTGTCCTTGAACCGATTCACCAGTCTCTGCACTGTCCTCAGTCTAACACCATCTGATTTGCAACAAATGGGAGTTTGTGTGGCCAGCTTTGTATAAAGTAATCCACTTCCACATGTTTGTCCTTGCTTGTGGTTACTTTAGGCATGATGAGAATGTGGTAGGTAACCAAATAACTGTGTTATTTGAGTCAAAACATGCCCTCGTGGTGCATCACACACCGAGACAATCCTCCTCCTGTGGCTGCCCAAACATTACTGAGCCTGCTCCTGTGGTGCCAAACCTATCAAGCAGGGTTGCCAGCTCCTGTTGAAAAAGCGTCAGCTCATTTCGCATCACATGGGAGGGTAGTATTGACCCTACTTCACTTAACGCGAAAAAGAATGACGTCGGCAAAAAAGCGTCAATACTTTCCGCGCCTACTGTATTTCTATCTATCTATCTGTTGCCAGACGCCATAATCCCGTAAGGGGTGGCCATTTGACTTCGAGTTATTTGTTTTACAGGGAGGGGCACTAACCCTCCACCAACCCACTTGTTGACACGTAGGGAGCACGTATGGTTTGGTTATATGGTTACCACCCAGCATTGTAAATGGTTTCTTGGCTTACAGGAAACCATTTGGCTTGTCACTCAATGTAAAGCCACCTGTAAAAGAAAGAAAAGCAATAAGAAGTGACAGGAAAGATAGGAAAAATAGGAAGAGAGGAGGGCAGGCACAGAAAAAGAATGATAAAGGCTAAGGAAGAAGTAGGCAGCACTACATCAAGTGAGTGGATGATGGTCGCCACCACCTACCACTCATCTGTATTTCTAACCTCATCAAAAATGGTTTCTTGTAGCTGGAATGTGTGTGTGTGTGTGTGTGTGTGTGTGTGTGTGTGTGTGTGTGTGTCACTCTCTCTATCTGTCCACATAGGAGTTACATGAGTGAAAACCTCCAGCCACTTCCTGGAAATGAGAAGCAATGCTTACAACATACATAGCCATCACTCATAAAGGCATGCTGCTTGTATAATGTAAAATGAAAAGGAAAATGATAATAAAAATACATACCATATCCAGAGTGAATGGAAAGTGAGAAAAATCACTAGAAGAGTGCATGAAAGTGAGGTAGTTGGCAGGAGAGGGTGACCAAGGACATGCAGAGAGATCAGGTGGAGGAATATGAAGAAAGGGTAGTGCTGTGTTGTGGGACGAGGGGGTGTTACTGACTACCATAGTGCAAGAAACATCTGCAGAATTATTTGTCAAGACTATCCCACACAGGATCTGGCTTCAGACAGACAGTTGCTGCTGCAACCTCATTTCCTTTATAATTTATTGAAAGAGATTATACTTTAAAACTTTTATATAGTGTATTGAAGTATCAATGTCTGGCAGGCCAGAGTAGCTGCAGGCCCTCCAAGAGAGTAAACTGAAGGAGTGTGTCTCCAAAGCATAGCTTTGTGCTGATACTGCAGCCCATCATCATCCTTTTAGGGAGTGAGGAGAGCTGAGGTTTGTTTGTACACTGAGGCTGTTCTCTCATCCGAGATGAACTAATTTTCCCTGTGGGTGGGTTCACCATCTGAGTGTGTCAGCACCACCATGAGAAGGTGACCCTGCCCATTTCCAAATAGGTAAATGGATACAAGTAAATTGACTGAAAGGCGGTAAACAGATAAAAAGATGCATACAGTAAGATAGAAAGACAGATATAGGCAGACATAAACAGCTAATGTATATATACTGTCGACAGGTATGCGGATTCGAATGGACAGATACAGATAAAACAGACAGATTAACAGACACATAAACAAGTTCATTCATTGACTGCATGGCCCACATCATGCCATGATGCCATCACAGACATAATGAAATAAGGATGGTGAGCAAAAGAATGGGTAGCATGGGCTGGAATGACAGTACACCCCACCCTCTGCTATCACGCCTAATTGGTGCCGCCATGGCTGCGCTATAGCTGAAAACGCGATAGCCGAACTGAAGAACTTATGGTAATAATTCTAATTGGTGCCATGACCTCAATATTTACCCCTAAGATACCCTTTTTGTACCACATAATAACATATAATGGTCTAAAAATGAGCATGCAAATTAGAAATATACTGTACTATCTATCTATCTATTGCCAGATGCCATAATCCCGTAAGGGAGGGTTAATAAAAACAGAACTTACTATCCCTTTTGATGGCGGTCTAGCATCACGCATATTTCACCAGGAGTAAGTTTCGGTGCCCATTAAAAAAAAAATGCAGTGTGAAACTATTTTTGAAAGCCATTAGTCATCAACAATAAAAGAAAAAGAAATAAAAGCTATAAAGAAGTCGTCAAGAAGGACTGATGGTTTCGGGGCAATTTGCCTCAAGTCAAATTCCCCGTCACAACAATAATGAGAATTCGCCGTCATTAACGAAGACAGCTTTGGGTGATCTATTTATCTATCTACTGCCAGATGTCATAATCACATAAGGGGTGGCCATTTGACTTTGAGTTATTAGTTTTACAGGGAGGGTTAATAAAAACAGAACTATTCCTTTTGATGGACGTCTAGCATCACGCATATTTCGCCAGGAATAAGTTTCGGAGCCCATTAAAAAAAAAAAAAAATGCAGTGTGAAACCATTTTTCCAAGCCATGAGTCACCAACAATAAAGGAAAAAAAATAAAAGCTATAAAGAAGTCGTCAGGAAGGACTGATGGTTTTGGGACAATTCGCCAATCAAATCCTCCGTCACAACAATAACAAGACAATTCGCCGTCATTAATGGAGACAGCTATGGGTGATCTATCTACCTGTCTATTGCCAGATGCCATAATCCCGTAAGGGGTGGCCATTTGACTTTGAGTTATTTGTTTTACGGGGAGGGTTAATAAGAAACCGAACTTACTATCCCTTTTGATGGCGGTCTACCATCACGCACATTTCGCCAGGAATAAGTTTTGGAGCCCATTAAAAAAAAAAATGCAGTGTGAAGCTATTTTTCAAAGCCATTAGCCGTCAACAATAAAGGAAAAAAATAAAAGCTATAAAGAAGTCGTCAGGAAGGACTGATGGTTTTGGGACGATTTGCCATTGTCAAATTCCCTATCACAACAACAACGAGACAATTTGCCGTCATTAATGAAGACAGCTATGGGTGATCTATCTACAGTAATCCCTCCACTATCTGACGTAATAGAGCCAAAGGCATGTCCGGACAGTGGTCTTGTCCGGATAGTGGCCCTGAAGCTCCAGCACTGGTTATTCGTGACCCTAACCTAACCTAACCTAAATCAGAAAACCATCTACGTACCTCCCTACTGGACACGCATAGCACTTATTTAAGTCCCTTTTCACATAAATAATGCACACAAAGCATGAATTAACTGAATTTTAACCAAAAAATGATGATTTAGAGGTGAGTAAGGCATAGGTGCTCACAACTTGCCAGCAAGTGTAAGTAAGTAACAGACATGGAAATCACTATGAAAATCACCCTTTCTCACACCATATGCATTAAATAATGGACACAAAGCATGAATTCATTGAATTTTAACCCCAAAATGATGATTTTGAGGTAAGTAAGGCATAGATGTTCATGAGTTGGCAGCTTAGTGTAAATAAGTATCGGATTGGCAATCACCATGAAAATCATCATTTCTCACATCTTATGCATTAAAATATGGGATACAAAGCATCAAATAAATAAACTGTTACCAGAAAAAGAGTTAGGTATGGCAAAGGTGTTCACTGTTCACCAACAGCACCGGTCATTCTAGACCCTAACCTAAATCAGAAAACCACCTACCAAACTCCCTACCGGACATGCATAGCACTTAATTTAGATCCCATTCACATAAATAATTGGCACAAAGCATGAATTAATCAAATTTTAACCCAAAAATGATGAATTTGAGGCGAGTAAGGCAGGGGTGTTCACGAGTTGGCAGCTTAGTGTAAGTAAGTATTGGACATAGCTATCACTATGAAAATCATCATTTCTCATATCTTATGCACTAAAATATGGGATACAAAGCATCAAATAAATAAATTGTTACCAGAAAAAGAGTTAAATATGGCAAAGATGTTCACTGTTCACCAACAGCACCAGTCATTCTTGACCCTAACCTAACCTAACGTAAATCAGAAAACCACCTACCTAACTCCCTACCGGACATGCATAGCACTTAATTAAGATCCCATTCACATAACTAATTGGCACAAAGCATGAATTAATCGAATTTTAACCCAAAAATGATGAATTTGAGGTGAGTAAGGCAGGGGTGTTCATGAGTTGGCAGCTTAGTGTAAATAAGTATCGGACGTGGCTATCACTATGAAAATCATCATTTCTCATATCTTATGCACTAAAATATAGGATACAAAGCATCAAATAAATAAACTGTTACCAGAAAAAGAGTTAGGTATGGCAAAGGTGTTCACTGTTTACCAACAGCACCGGTCATTCTTGACCCTAACCTAACCTAACCTAAATAAAAAAAACACCTACCTAACTCCCTACCGGACATGCATAGCACTTAATTAAGACCCCATTCCCATAAGTAATTGGCACAGAGCATGAATTAATCAAATTTTAACCCAAAAATGATGATTTTGAGGTGAGTAAGGCAGGGGTGTTCGCCAGCTGAAAACATAATGAACGTAAGGAAGAGACATGATTATTACAGAGAAAATCACCTTTTCACAGACTGTGCACTCAAATATGGGACACAAAGCATGAAGTAAATAAAATGTAGCCAGAAAAACTATGATTTAGAGGTGTGTGGGGCAAAAATGTTCACCAGTTGACTAGATAGTGAACGTAAGTAAGAGACATGGTAATCACGGAGAAAATCACCTCTTTCACAGCCTGTGCACTCAAATATGGGACACAATGCATGAAGTAAATAAAATGTAACCAGAAAAATTATGATTTAGAGGTGTGTGGGTCAAAAATGTTCACCAGTTGACTAGATAGTGAACGTATGTAAGAGACAAGGTAATCAATGAGAAAATCACCTCTTTCACAGCCTGTGCACTCAAATATGGGACACAGAGCATGAAGTAAATAAAATGTAACCAGAGAATGAGGATTTAGAAGTGATTATGGAAAATGTTTAGCAGTTAACAATGTTTACTAACAGTCCATGATTGTTGTTTACCCCCATCTCTAAGGTTTTTACAGTGGTCATAATTGCTCTTTGAAGCATGTCCAGTAATCCAGTGTTTAACTACACTTAATCCTTAGCACTGTGACTTTTGATTATTTAAACAAGAACGAAAATACCACAAATGATTGGACAGCCATCCACTGTTCACGGGAGTTGAGACAGAACTAGTAGGAGGGCGATTTGGCAGGAAGGGAGCTAGTCGGCATGAGCGGGAAATTCAAACTGATGCAGTTGGAAAAATTCGGATTTTTTTCTAATTTTTGGGCATTTTGGGGTTTGGACAGCCTACGATGTCCGAATAGTGATGTATCCGGATAGTGGACGTCCGGATAGTAGAGTGATTACTGTATCTATCTATCTGTCTATTGCCAGATGCCATAATCCCGTAAGGGGTGGCCATTTGACTTTGAGTTAATAGTTTTATGGGGAGGGTTAATAAGAAACTGAACTTACTATCCCCTTTGATGGCCGTCTAGCATCACGCATATTTTGCCAGGAATAAGTTTCGGAGCCCATAAAAAAAAAAAATGCTGTGTGAAACTATTTTTCAAAGCCATTAGTCATCAACAATAAAGGAAAAAAATAAAAGCTATAAAGAAGTCGTCAGGAAGGACTGATGGTTTTGGGATAATTCGCCAGTCAAATTCGCCATCACAACAATAACAAGACAATTTGCCGTCATTAATGAAGCCAGTTATGGGTGATATATCTATCAATTGCCAGACGCCATAATCCAGTAAGGGGTGGCCGTTTGAGTTATTTGGCTATTATAATATCACAAAAAAGATTATTGTTCTCGCTGTCACTGTTTGCAGTCTGAGGACGAGTTCAATGGCTTGGCGGGCGGCAGGGGAGACACGGGCGGGCGGGCAGTCAGTGCTCGGCTGGTGCTGACGCCACGTGACCAATCACCAAGTGAATCTTTTGTTGGCTGGATAGAGTGTCGGAACCTGGCCATTTCGAAATTTTTTAACATTTCTGGTGCGTGACAGCAGGCACTTAGTGTGTGATAAGGGTATTTGGGTAGGTTTTTTATACAGGCGCGATAGCGGTAAAATGCTATAGTGGAACCCATGATAGCTGAGGGTTGGGTGTATATGATGAGGCTGGGCAGTAAAGTGTTGCAATGGAAAATGGGTGTTGCAGTATTAGTGATATGACTACTGCCAAGGTTTAAAATACCTTCCAAGAGTGAAAGTATGGGATATGGAAATGGGTGCTGGGAACAAAAATGGATGGGATGAGCTGGAACATTGTGGAGTTGGGGAGGGTCCATGAAAGCATAGCCTGTGGAAAAAGGTGCTGTAGCTGTAAGAGTCTGAGTACAGAGGAGGTTTAATTTAAAGTTCTGCCAAGAAAAACACAAAGACAAGTTTGCAATGCTCTCTCAACCTTATGTCTTGTGACACAGGTATAAAACAAGCAGTGAGCCTGCATGCCATACCTCCAAGTTGTGTAACCTCCTTTAGTGTGGCCAGGTATCCATCAACCCCCTGTTGTGAGTGCATTGGGCCATACAGCACACCGTCATCCAGTGGATCACCCACACGCGACAAGAAGCTTCCGTATGCCTTCACCAGTCGACCAACAATGGTGTCATAAAGCTGCAAAAATCATAGTACAGTATTTTAGGATTATCATTTATATCATCATAACCATCCATCCCTTATTCCCATTTACAAAGATACTATCCACCATCATCAATACCCTTTTCAATTTTACAAATCAAAATTCTCGAACAATTAAATTGTGCTGTCCAATAGTCCTTTACAGTTTTGTCACATAAAACTGTTTCACAGTTTAACTGTTGTTATTGTTGAATAACCCAGGTCTGTCTGGCTGTGCAGACCCATCAACTGTGAGCATGCTACCAGGGCAGTGTGCAGGATTTTTGAAAGAAGGGGTTTTGGAAAAAAATATATATACTGTATACTGTATATATATTTTTTATAAAATAGTTTATTCGCTTTGTTTTTTTATGGGGGAGGTGGTGGTTGAATTGGTAGAGAGGCAGCCTGCAGTCCTAATGGACCCAGGTTCGAATCTCTGCTACGGCAGGGTACAGTTTACAGATTTGAATTTAACAAAATGCAGACTTTCTTGATCTACCAGATGACCCGCTGACATGTCGTAAAAGTACTCCTGCTAATACCAATACAGTAATACCTCAAATTACGAACATTCAAGATCCAAGCATTTCAAAGATGCGAACATGAAAAAAATAACGAACATTTCACAGGTATGAATGTAACCACGAAAAACTAATTTAGCTTGTAGCGGCCCGTTGCAACCGCTTTTGAATGTGGCGGGTGATGGTAGTTGCGAGGCGGGTCGCTAGGCGGCAATGTGGGTGCTAAGGGGCTAATCTGCCATCTTTTGTTCTTGTTTTGTTCACCTGAAGGAGAGGGGATTGCTGCTCATTGTGCTTTTAGTACTTTCACTCCATGTATGGCTGATAAAGGCAAGCGTGTTGATAGTGGTGCTTCTGGCTACCTAGGAAGCAACGTGCCATCTCTATGGAACAAAAACTCGAAATAATAAAGCATCTTCCAACTAACTACCAACTAACTCCACTCCTCCACCTGCCTCCTCTCACTTCCTGCAAGTCCTGCTAAGTCTGCCCTCAGGTGAGCTACAGTAATGTTTATAAAATAGGATAACCCCGTTATCGCTTATGTTCTACGTATATTAACAACTAATGAAACAAAATGAAATGCTTGCCACATCCACATCTTTGCAGGTGGCAAACGTTCCATTATCTTTCATCAATTGTGAATTGGCATCGGACAATAGCAAGAACAGAGTTGTGTGTTACAGGGTATGTTTTCCTTGTGTACTTCTTGTGTTAATTTATGCATTTATATTTCAAAATACAATATAAACTGATTAACAACATTTAAAACCCTACCAACAGATCAGTGAACAGTACAGTGTTTTTTACATTGTACATGTAGTACTGTAAGGGATTTTCATTTTGTGAACAAAATCACCAAATGAACAGCCTCTTGGAACCAATTATGTTCGTAAGCTGCGGTATTACTGTACACCAGTCCTGTATGAGACAGCCCTAGCATGTATTCAATATGGATGATGGGTGTTAGTGCCGAAGTGGTGACATGTGGAGGTATAGGAGGAATACTGGGCCTTGGGGTAGGCCATTGCCCCCGAGAAATAGGCCCTGAAGCCTTTACCCTGAGTCGGACACATTAAAAAAAAAAAAAAAAAAAATCATTCATTCATTCATCGCCTAATCCTGCCTTGCCCCATGAGGAGCGTAGCAGCACGGGGCTAGGCGAGTTGGTCCTGAAATTTAAGATGAGACTGATCAGCCTCACGCGTCGCTGAATGGCATTACGTGATCAATAAACCCCAACCATCCCTTGGATGTACTCCTGCACAGGCACAATCAGACTGGAGAGCCTTATTTACCCATTAAACTAAGTAAGGCAATATGGTAAATGCAGGTACTGTAACCGACTTAAGTGCTAAAAGGGTACAAACTCAGGGTAATTTACATACTAAAATCTACAGGACCTTGGATGTGTAACAATGAATTTGGTCTTTTTTCTTTTTTTTCCAACTCTGGGTATAGACTTCGCAGCCTGCTTTCAAGGCCCAGTAGTCCTCCTACATACCATACACCTCGACATGTCAGCACTTTGGCATTTACACCCACCGTCCATACTGAATACATGCCAGGGCAGTCTCATATAGGACTGGTGAACTGGTATTAGCGGGGGTACTTTTACGACATGTTGGTGGGTCTTCTGGTAGATCAGTAAAGTATGACTTTATGAAATGCAAATCCTTAAACTGTCCACTGCCCCAGTTGGGATTTGAACCTGGGTCCAGTAGGACTGCAGGCCAACTCTCTACTGATTGAGCCACTGCCTCCCCTTGACATCTTTCACAAAAAACACACAAAAAACAAGAGAAAACACTTCTTCACTCACTAATTTCTGACCCTAAACCCACTTACTCTGCACAGAAGTGCTGTTCATATACCCTTATGAAACATTCTAGAAATTTCCACTACATTCTACAACCTTCAATTTTTTTCAATAGCCTTCCATGACCTTCCATTCATTTTCTTCAGTAACAAAACATTCTAGGACCTTTGCGAAACTTCTTAATTTGTTCTTTCTTATATTTTGTAGAACTTTTTAACTCTTTTTCTAATATTTTTCTATTTTGTAACATTCTTAACAGGATTTAATTAATTTAATAGGTTGTTTCTAGTATTATTTTCATTCATTCCAAATGGAGGGGTTAATTCCCCCCCCCTCCCACCCCCAAATGTGCATGGCCTTGCAAGCAACCACTCCTGTTGGCCATCCCAAGCAGCAAACTGATGCTCCTTTGTGGCACACATCATCTCGCCACAGTGAGGTGACAGAAAGTGCGTGGAGGCTTAGTTCCCGGATGGACATTGTATTTATCTCTCCACCCAGTTAACAGGGGAACCACAGTGAGCTCCACATCACCATGTTAATCGGTTATATGGCTGCAGCCCAGTGTTGCAACTGATTTCCTGGGTTACAGGAAACCACAAGGATTGTCACTCAGTGTACAGCCACCTGAAGTGGAAAGAAGAGTAATAAAAAGTGACAGGGAGGATGGGAGAAACAGGAAAAGTGGAGAGAAGACACAGAAATAGTGATAAAGGTGAAGGAAGAAGTATGAAGCACTACATCATGTAAGTGGATGATGGTTTGTGCCACCTACCACCACAGTTTAATTGTTTATCACTTAACTCACCTAATTTGCACTAAATTTATTGAAGCTCATGATTCACTGTAAAATTGTTCTGAATTTAAAAGTACTGTTTTTATGTTAATAATCCCTTAGTCATGCACCAGCAACAAGTGATCACTAAAAATTATTTAACTGAATGTACCAATCTTCCTGTAAACATCTTATATACTGTACCTGTATTAAGGGAGAGCTACGTGTACAAGTACTCAGAATTTTCCTTCGTATACTCAACAAAAGTTCAAAGGCTCAGATAATTCATACATTCCTAACACTTTAGTTTATTAATCCAGTTTATTTATGTGCAACCCACTGTTAACCCACATAAAATTCTCAGTGTCATACTGAGATAAATGAATGAAGGAGGAGGGATGTATGAAGAATATGGTGAAGAAGACTAAATTATGCCTTGGGAAGACAGAGTTAGACTATGGAGAGTTATGAAGAAAGGGAGTGGTGAAAATAAGATAAGAGAGAAGAATGACAATGCAGGGAAAGAAGTTAAGACTAACAAAGAGCAGAGTGAAATGCAGATGAAAGTGTAAATCTAACACCATCACACCAACTTACTGTCACATCAACTGCTTGAAAATTGTTCATTCTAAATCATCATCATCACTGTCATCATCATTCTGTCCTTTTTTCCAATTTTAGGGTGATGTGAGATGGTGCAGAGAGCACGGAAAAACCCTGATAAAAGTAGAAATATAGTACCAAAAGCATGCCCAATTAACTGGGCCACAATCTGATTCACCTACCATTCAAGCTCCAAGCATAACCACCCATACTAATGTACATAACATTACCCATCAGCTGGAATCAATCTGACCACTATCACATCACTGGGTAAAAACAAGAGTGCCCCATCCTTGTCATCCACTCCTTCATACAAAATTCTTCTAACCACCTCAATCCCCTGTCAGTTCCTTAACCTTCATGCACCTCTAATGCACACACAAAATAGCTAACAAATCATGGGGAAAGCCTGAAAGTTTGCATCCACTGCTTAGAACTCCTAAATAACTACACCTCTTCCATCCCCCAAGGTACAGATCTCTTCTACCAGTCACACTTCTCTTCTGCTCCAAGTCACACACTCCATTTCTCCTCCCAGTCATACACATCTTTTCTCCCACCCACACTTTTTTTTTCTCTCCAGACCACACCCCTCTTCTTCCAGTCATGCCCCTCTTCTCTTTCCACCACACATTTCTCCTTGCCACTACATGACACTTGCAGCATTGTGGATAATAAGATGACTAATGGTGGTGCAGTGTTGGCCAGCTGTCCCCACACTGTTGCAGAAGGCTACATTCACTAGTATATCTGGATCAGCATCTGAGTTCATTATGATGAAATTGTTTCCCCAGTCATGAGTCACTTTCCCTCCCCACTTCAGTTACCATTTCCTCGAACCATGCTTCTCTACTACCCAGTCACACTTTTCTCCTTCCAGTTACACATGTCTCCTTTCAGTCACATTCCTCTTCTCTCCTCCCAGTATCACTTCTCTTTTCCTAACCAGCCAAGGGGTTAAAGAATTCAGGGCACTGTTAGAAATGAAACTTACTGAGTCATGGACAATGAGGCGACGCGTGGTGGTGCAACGCTGGCCAGCTGTCCCCACACAAGCAAATAGAGCCGCACGCACTACCATCTCAGGGTCAGCATCAGAGTCCACAATGATGGCATTGTTTCCTCCAAGTTCCAACAGGTGGCGTCCAAACCTCTCTTGCACCATTAGTGCAACCTGCGGGAGGGAATAATTTGAGAAAATTAGGGTTGTAAGAAGAGAGGAAGAAATCACCAGGATGGAAGTGGTGGAAGCAATGAAGAAAGTTAAAATGGGGAAAGCCCCAGGAATTGATGGAGTGTGTGGTGAAATGCTGAAGCATGGGGGAGAGATAGTAATAGAATGGATGTGGAAGGTGTGCAGATTGGCTTGGGAGGAGGGTAGAGTCCCGGAGGATTGGAAGTCAGGTATAATTATTCCTCTGTACAAAGGAAAAGGGGAAAAAGCAGTGTGTGGCAATCATAGGGGCATCTGCCTTCTCAGTGTAATAGGAAAAATATATGGTAGGATACTTATTGACAGAGTTAGGGAAATTACTGAGGAATTAGTTGGAGAAGAACAAGGAGGTTTTAGGAAGGGAAGAGGTTGTGTAGACCAGATATTCATTCTTAGATCCTTAGTGGAAAAGTTTCTAGAGAAGGGCAAGAAGTTGTATGCAGCCTTCATGGATCTCGAGAAAGCATATGACAGGGTGGATAGACAAGGTTTGTGGAAGGTATTAAGAATATATGGAGTGGATGGGAAGTTGTTGAAGGCAGTGAAGAGTATGTATGAGGGTGCTAAGGCTGCAGT
>JAGKTI010005892.1:0-15293 GCA_018397915.1 Birgus latro
CCACTTCCCGTGATAATGATGGTTGCCGTAGGTGTGGGAAGCCAGGGAACTTCGCCAAACGGTGTCGTGCGGACAGGCCCCTCCAACGGGGGAAATACGATCATTTGTCACAGGAGCAGAGGAGGATTAAATGTTTTCGTTGTTTCATGACGGGACATCGTGCTGAGCACTGTGCGGTCCGTGTGGAAAATCCTGGACAGTCAGTAGCTAGATGCAGGGAATGTCAGAGTACTACGCATAGTACAGACCAGTGTAATGGGAAAAGGACTAAGTCACCCGAGGAAGAAAAAAAAAAGCCGGACAAATCGGGTTGGGGAACTTAGTCATTGCCACAACGACTGATGGAGTAGCGAAGCTGGCGGTGGTTAGAGGCGTGTGTGGAAGTTTACATTGTGAGATACTCCTGGATACAGGAGCTTGTAAATCTTTGATCAGCCAACAGACCTATGAAATTGCGTCAGGGCCTGATACTGATCTCCGACCTTATCGAGGCGGTGGGTTGGTGTCCGCTAGCAGTGATGCAATGGACATATTGGGATTGGTGAACTTCCAGGTAGAATTAGGTAGTAGGAAATATGATCAGGAATTTGTGGTAGTGAGGGACTTACCTTCAGCCGTTTCCATAATTTTGGGAGTTGATTTCATATTCGCACACAGCCTAAGTATCACCGCCAACCCGCTATGTATAAAAGTCGGGGAGGAGGAACTTGATTTGGTGACCGAGGGAGGGAGTGTTTCTCGTGTAGAGTTCAATCCTTCCTTTGTGATAACTGAGATAGTTCTTTCATCCGAGGAAAATGAGGAAGTGGATTTTGTGACAAGTCAGTGTGTCACAAATGGAACAAACATTCTGGAACCTTATACATATGGAGCAATAACGTTAAAGACAGCGTTAAGTGAGTGGGAGGTAGGAATGTTTACGCCAAACACTGGTAGTTTGATTGCGGCGGTGTTGTGGCCTGGTATTGTAAGTCCAGTGGATAATGAAGGAACAGGGGAAGGAACATGTTTTACTGTTGCGTATGCGAATTTAACCCCCGACCGGATAATTATAGATGGAGAATTTAAGGTAGGCACTGTATCCCCTTACGAAGAAGCTAGGTGGGGGGAGGAAGTAAGTCCAGAGGGGGATCAAATCACTAGTGCAATGAGTGAGGATAGACTCCGGAAACTGTACACGGAAGTAGATCAGATGACCATTCCTTCAAGCCGAGAAAATGAAGCATTAAAAGGGCTAATAAGGAAACACCCAAGTGTGTTTGCACTTCCCGAGGACCCGCTTATGACCTCACCCTACTTCTATCATCACATATGTGCGGATGGACTGGTAGTAAACCGTAGACCATACCGTATACCGACAAGTGGCATGATCAAGTACGTAGGCAACTTGAGGATTTACCTAGACAGGGGATTATCAGGCCTTCTCGTTCACCTTATTCTTCGCCACTGGTTCCAGTAGTTAAGAAGGATGGTGGTTTGCGGATCTGCTTAGATTTTAGACATTTAAATAAGCAGATAGTTACAGACCCTTACCCTTTGCCCAACATTGAGCATATTCTTTCACAGTTAGGTGAGAATAAGTACTTCAGTAATTTAGACTTGAAGCAGGGTTACCACCAAATATCTTTGGATGAGGAGTCTAGGCCTCTTACAGCCTTTTCATCACCTGAAGGACACTGGGAGTACTGTAACCTTCCTTTTGGATTAAACGATGCGCCGGCTTCTTTCCAGCGTATAATTAATGAAGTCATGATTGGTCTCACGGGGAAGATAACCCATACTTTTCTGGATGACATTATCATTCATGGGAAGACGTTTGATGCTCATGTACATAACCTAGATGAGGTCTTGGGACGTCTTGAAGGGGCAAAGTTAACTATTAAATTGCCAAAGTGTAGTTTCTTTAAACAGGAGGTATCCTTCTTAGGTCATGTCATCACCACTGAGGGATTACGCCCTCAGCCAGAGAAAATCGGTGCAATCCAAGGTATTGCTGTTCCTAGTACTTTGAAAGAACTCCAGAGTTTCCTGGGGTTAGTGAATTATTATCGCCGGTTTGTGGAAAATTTCTCCCAGATAGCGGCACCACTCACGAAACTTACTCGTGGGAAAAGAGAGGTGAAAAATACACAGCAGCATGTGGAGTGGAGTGTGGAGGCACACCGTGCGTTTTGTGAGCTTAAACGAAGGTTAGCGGAAGATGTATTGCTAGCTTTTCCTCGCTTTGACAGACCTTTTGTGTTGACTACGGACGCCAGCGGTACGGCGATTGGCGGAGTTTTGCAACAGAAAGATGATCAAGGGTTCCTTCGGCCATTGACTTTTTTCAGCCGTGCTCTAAACAAGGCAGAGTTGAACTATGCTACGATAGAGCAGGAAGCGCTGAGCATTGTCTATGGGTTGAAAGTGAACAGACCGCTGATCTTGGGTTATGAGATATTGATTCAGACCGATCATCGACCTCTTACTTGGCTGTTTAATGTAAATGCGGCCTCAGGAAGGATTGCAAGATGGCAAATTCAGGTAGCCGAATACGACATCAAGGTTGAATATTTACCAGGACAACAAAATGTCGTAGCGGATGCTCTATCCCGGTTGAGAACGACTCAGTCTAGTGATGAAGATGAAGTTGCATTACTTGTGAGTTCAGGCACTGTGGAAATAGACACAATAGATTGGGATGTCACTGAGATAAGGCGACAGCAAGATGCACACCCATTTTGGGGTAGATTAAAGAGTTATTTGCGAAATGAGACTACGGAGGTACCAAAATTGCCAGCAAAGTTAGACTGCTTTCATTTGTTGCCAGACGGTTTGCTCTATAAGAAGGAGAGTCGGTCATTTGGCATAGGGGAAGTATTCCAAATAGTAGTCCCAGAAGATAAAGTTCAGTCTGCACTTAGACTTGCCCATTGCTTACCGTTATCTGGTCATGGTGGAACCAAGATTACTTGAACTCGCGCGAGAAGGTTTGCATACTGGCCTCAGATGGAGAGAGATGTCGTGGAATTTTGCAAACGATGCACCCAGTGTATACGTTCGAAGCGCTCGGGGGACGCCCCAGGCCCGCTTCTGCGTTTCCCCGATGTCACTGCCCCATGGGTCAGGTGTCATATGGATTTGATTGGTCCACTAAATAGATCAGAGGAAGGGCATTATTATGTCTTAACTTTCATTGATGCGATGACTCGATTTCTCGTCGCGGAACCATTAAAGTCTAAGTCTGCCGAAGAGGTGGCTAGAGTGTTTGTGGAGCAAGTCATTTGTATTTACGGAACTCCACAACAATTAGTCACGGATCGGGGAGCTGAATTTGTTAACAAGGTGTTTCAGGAATTGGCACGGTTGTTGCATATGAAACATGTGAACATTACTCCTTATCACCCATCCTCTAATGGATTGGTGGAGAGGCCAAATGGCACCGTTATGCAAATAATACGAACTATGGTGGATCAGAACGCTAATCACTGGCATAGAATGGTACCAGTTGCGGTGATGGCTTATAACTCTGGATATAATCGGACTATCCGTGATTCTCCTTACTTCTTGCTGTTTCTCAGGGACCCACAGGTGCCTTATCATGTAGTACAGGACCCATCTTTGAAGTACAACCTTGAGGATATACCTAATTTGTTCGCCGCCATGGCGACAAAGGTTTTCGAAAGATGCCAGGACTTTCTCGATCGTGTGAGCACAGAGAACGAGAACAGAAGGGCAAAGTGATGTACAATGAAACCACTTATGGTGGGGGACCGTGTCTATGTGAAAACTGTTCCTGCCAGGGGGGTGGCAAGGAAATTGCAACCTTTGTTTTCAGGACCCTATCGTGTCGTTGATCGGGTAAATGATGTTGTTATCATGGTTCGTCCTATACAAGGGGGGGAAAGTAACCACTTTACACACTGACAGGGTGAAGGTGGTCAAGGAGGAGTGTGTTACGAAGAAACAAAATCGTAATGCAAGAATGGCTTATCCTATTCATGAAGGTGGAGAGACTGGGGATGAAGGGGAAGGTGCAGGTGAGGAAATTCATGAGGGAGAAGATATCCCAGGGCCTGTAATGGACTTCAGTTTGCCTCCTCCACTAGTAAGTCAGGCTACAGGTAATGGTGGAACTGGCAACTCGGCCGCCACTGAGTCAAGGTCAGCCACCACACCTCACGCTCTCTCACACCGCACCACACCTCACATCCCACCACCTTGTAGATACAGTCTGCGGTCACATTCTAGTGTCCCAGACTACCCGTTGTGTATGGATAGACCTATTGAGTATCAGACTGCACAAGCAGAGGCACCTGGTGTGACAGAAACACAGACTGAAGTGACTGAGGACAACACAGGACACATGTAGTTTTTACTAAGTGAATAAATGATAGTCAGGTGAACTTGTGGTTATAGTTTTACAAATCTCTTGCAGATGATTGCTTGGGTTTGGGTGCGTCCATCCCAACTGGAATCGATAGGACCACGAGAGGAGACACCTGACAACTTGGGATTGGTGTTTTCACCTGCGGGTCGTTTGATGATTACAGGCAATAATTATGTAGTTCCAGTTGTACTTGATAAGGAGGAGCTGTTCCAACCTTTGCATGTTGCTCGCGACTTGAGTGATGCCATATTGTGGAATATAGGCCACATGGATAAGGGCAGCGCTCTGGTTGCTTCATTACTGACTACTATGCATGCATTTCAAGCTGAATTTGATACTCGCTATCAGGATTTGAGCAGTTATATGGACTATCTCATGTCAGATCATCCATGGAATCGTCGCTCCAAACGGGGTGCGATCGACATATTGGGGCAGTTTGCCAATGTTTTGTTTGGAACAGCTACTCAGCAACAGGTTGATGACATCCATGCTAGATTAGGGAGCCTTGAGACGATGTCAGAGAAGGAGAGGTCAGTATTAAATGTGCATTCCAAGGTGTTGAATGCCACGATCCGAGACGTGTCACATATGCAGGCAGCACTGTTGAAGATACAGAAGGCTGCCAAAATTTCTTACAATGTCATACGGCTGTATTCATTGAAGACCTTAGAGTTGGAGAAGGAAGTGAAGATGTATGAGGCTTTGTTCAACCTCCAACTCGCCCTGTCTGACATAATAGCTGATCATTTAAGAATTAAGTTGGGTATCCAAGAGATGCTCCAGGCTAGGCTGAGTCTAGATATAGTCCCTAACGAAATCTTGTTGGAGTTATTGGGGAATATATCACTCAAGGAGCCAGGTTTACTTTTCCCAGCGAGGCCAGAATATCTAGCACTGTACCGCGACATCATCAAGGTTGTACCTCGAGGTTACATGTCAGCTGTGTGCTTTTACTTACTAATACCAGTGTTGGGTGACCCTTCTGATGTATCTGACATCTTTAGGATCACCTCACTTCCTTACAGTGTGCCTGCTACGGAGGTCTACGTGAGAGTACTCCACCAGTATAACTTCCTTGCTCTCACAGAAGACCGCCTTCATTATGTGCTGTTTCAAGATTTCGCCAGTTGCAGGAACCACCAGGACTTGGTGATCTGTGAACCTTTGGGATCCGTCTATCATGTAGCGACCCCATCTTGTGAGAGTGATTCTTTTCTTAACAAAGACAATGCCACTAGACTCTAGGAAAGAGATCCTAACTTCATTTAGTCCAGTTTTTGTGAAGCTGAGAAATTACTGGTGCTATTCCACAGCCCAGTCTTTGTATTTCAAGTTGAAGTGTGCTGTGAACCCCATACGGAAGACAGTGCAAGTTGTTAAGGGAGTAGGGAAATTGGTCTTGGGAGATGGCTGTAGCGCCCACAGTGAAGCCCTGACTCTCCCTGCCTATGCAACTCTTGCAATAGAAACTAAGCTCACTGTTTACCCCCATCTCCCAAACCTCAGTACCTCACTCACCCATGCTGAACTTACGCTATAAAGGACTTACCCACTTTAGGACCTCACCTTAACATTACTCCTCTGTTTCTGGATGACCTCCTTAAATATCAAAGTCAGTTGCAGTTGATTGAACCTCTCAAACCCTTCGGTTCTTCCACCTTTTTCTGGTACTATGTCCATGCTGGGATAGCTCTCTTTCTGGTTCTCCTGTCCGCATATATCCTTTATAAGTGTTACATTACTGGCTGTGGGTGTACATGTTGCAGACTAGAGTCCATACTCAGACGTCGAAGTGCACAGAACCCCGCCATACCCAACTCACGACGAGGACGTGTGACTTCATCTTTGGGGGGAGAAATGTCGGGAAGCCGACAAGCATCCCCTCAGGCAGGTGTAAGTATACACGCAGCTGTGGCAAGTGTGAACGTGACAACACCTGTCGGACGTGAGTTTAGGATGAAACACGGACAGGGGGGAAAGAGTAGGGGTTCGATGGATTCTGTGTACAGCTGTGGGCAATGTAGGGAGATGGAATAAGGAAGGGAGGTTGAGAGAAAGAGATAACAGGAGGAAGGGGGAGAGAAGAGACAGAGAGAGGAGTGGTGTGGGTGGTGTTGGTCAAGTTGTTTATACACAAGAGTGCTGGCTGGGCGTTATCCGACCGTGAGAGCGTGAGCTGACGTCTGCAAATCTGCTCTGGCTTCTGCAGCGGATGACGCGGGTGAGATGTGGGTGACGGCGTTGGATGAGTGGGTGAAGTCATCACCCACCTCCCAACCATGTGACCCACTGGTGAACATCGGCAACCTTTTGAGGCCAGACAGGGGCAGAGACCTCAGTTGAGACTAGAGCCTGGGGGAGAGCTCTAGTGGACAGCGAGGCAGGAAGACGCAGCCCGACGTAGCCTGGTGCGGAGACGTCGCAGTATAGCCAAGCGTAAAGTTCCAGGGAGGCAGCAATGAGAGCAATAATACTGGTAGTAAGTGAAAAAGTACATGCTTGTGTAATCGTGTGTACAACCGACTAGCAGTGCTATTTTATTTGTCTGTCGTCTGGGACTAGTAACAAGGACTCCTAGTTAGAAACGGAGGGAGTTAAGATTTAAATGTTTAAATGTGTTTTTCTTGTACTGATGTAACAGTGAAATTTCATATATATGAGTGAGTAAAGAGTGCTATATATATAACGGCACTAGTGATTTTTTACAAGACTGGCTTTGCTTTATTAAAATAGTGTTAGTATTAAAGTGAATTAAGAGTAGATGTGTATGTGCGGTTTTTTGGCACATTTGTTAACGTGAAGTGAAATGAGGTGGGAAATACCTCAGAATTGTTTGTAGATTTTTGTAAATACTATTTTGTAATTAAAGCCTAGAAAAGCCATATTATTTTTTCACTTCTTCCAGTTCCCAGCTCTAAGTACATGTGTGTAGTGGCGTGTTAGTGAAGCCCCATGTCGCGCGTTGTCAGTGTCGAGGCGGATTTTACCACGTTACCTTCAGTATTAAATACGGGAGAATATATTCCTGAGAAGTACCGTAACGACACCTGGGCAGCGGTGCGACAATGCTCTCTCCATGCATCTTTAATATCCTCACTGTTAACCACTACCCTTCCTTCATCACTCTTCACACACTGCTCACCTACAATGTCCCGATTATCCCTCTTCACCTGATTTGCCACCCTAAAAATCATATTTTTCCTTTCTCCATGATTTAGATTATCAAGTAAAAGTCTCTGTGACTCAGACTTCGCCCTCTATACCTCTCTTCTAGTCCTGCGCTTGGCAGCCAAGTACTCTTCCTGGTTACCACCCTTTTTCCATTCCCGGAAAAGACTTCTCTTCTCCTTAACTGTGGCTTCTACACCCTCATCCCACCACCAAGTTACTTTATGTCTTGGTGGGCCTCTTGTCCAACTGCATATTGCATCGGTACATCTTAAGGGCTCTATACTGTTCATTTACGCCTCTATCTATGGCTTCCTGTTCAGCCACCACTCTCCTCATCTCACTATAAAGGCATCCCTTACTGATTGGTTTCCCAGCTTCCATATTTTCCTCCTAGGTACATATGTCCTCTTTCTTATCACTCGTTCCTTAAGCACCATGTCACAAATCAAAAGTTTGTGCTGCTGCACACACTCCTCGCTTCCTATAACTTTAACATCCCTCACTAATCTCCTATCAACCCTCCTGACCTGACAATAATCTATCTGACTACTATTTCCCCTGGACTCGTATGTAATCAATCTACTCACTCTTTTTCTAAAATGTGTGTTGCACACAATCATGTCCATAGCCTCCCCAAACTCGAGTATTCTTTCCCCTTCCGCATTCCTCACACCATATGCACATCCTCCATGGACTTCTTCATAACCTTGAGCTGCTTCACCAACATGACCATTTAAATCCCCTCCCAGAACCACTACCTCATCATCGCCCATACCACTTACTACACGTATTAAATCATCCCAAAATCTATCCTTCTCTGCGTCATCCAATCCTACCTGTGGAGCATATGACGATTAATAAATAATTGGCAACTCTTTAATCCCATGAGGGGGAAGGAACTCGCCATGTTGACTCACTCCATTAGCAGACTCTGTTCAGCTAGCATTTGTAAATACACACCTTAGGACGCCTGGCTGCCCAGGAAACGACAGAAACATCACGCCCATCGTCATCTGTTGTTTGACTCAATATATAGCTAAGTGACCATATGAATTTGGCCAAATCATAGGGAAATAGCTAGTATATGAGGAGATGATTTGCTGGTGAGTTAGGGGATTTAATTGCCTTAATTTGCTCACAAGACTTATGCAAATTTACCATAGTTTCAATTTAGCTTAACTCCCACTATAGAAATGATTCACAGAGAATAATTTTCTGACATATTTTTTGGTGCAGAGTGAGGATTAACTAACGATATTTTCTGACATATTTTTGGTGCTCCAAGTGAGGATATTTTCTGACATATTTTGGTGCCTCGAGTGAGAAGCATCACAGAGATATATTTTCTGACAGTACTTCTTCAGAAAGGGCACGATGTATTCCATCAGGTACTCCAGGAACAAGGTCCTCATCACCCAGGCCTTCTTGTTTGCCCGCCAAACAACAGGGAGGCTATTGAGATATACACTGTGCAGCGCCCTTAGGTGTTGGGAGTGGTACACCAGGAGAGGTTTCAGCCGTACATCACCTGCAGCGACTCTTACTCGTCTTGAAGCCAGGCACTGACCTCTCTTCCCCCGAGATGTAGATGCGGGAAGGCATCTTCTTCCAGAAGAGACCAGTCTCATCCATGTTAAAGACTTGCCTAGTGTCGTAGCTGCCCTCTTCAATGATCTTCTGCAGCTGCTTGGGGAATGCCTTGGCTGTGTCTGTATCAGCACTCGCTGCCTCCTCTTGAATTCTGATATTATGGAGGTTTGCACGTCTCTTAAAACATGCAAACCATCCATCATTGGCCGTGAAGGTGTCACTGACAGGTGAGGGCTTGCCACAGGCCTAGCTGGGACCCACACCACCACTACCCCCAGAGCTAGAACCACCACTGGGGTCAGCACTCGATGCGCCGCCGTCACTGGTCACATCAGTCGCACTCATACTACCTGCACTACCTACAACGCTTGCATCATACTCTTTATTGCACCTTTCCCACAAATTCAATGCTTTGGCTTGAATCAGGGCCTTGGAGAGAGGCATTCGGGCCTGGGTTTGGTCATCCACCTTGACTTGCAACAGCCACTCCATTTTCTCCATCACACAATGACAGGTGCAGGCCTGGGTAGCACTCAGAGGCACACTAGATGAAGCAGCCAAATCAGTAAGTTTCTGCTTGTTCTTAGGGATGGTGCACACAGTCGAGGACAAGAGCCTGTAGGTACAGCAAAGCTCTGCCACGCGCACACAACTATCGTGCTTCCTAATTATCTCCATTTCCTGGGCAACAGAGATAGAAAGCCAAGCACGCTTAGCACTGGGAGCACTAGGGGTCGCAAAAGGAACGCTTAGAAAATATGGTGATACAGTCTGGCCACAGAACAAAAGCACACTTCAAGACCGACCTTAACTGAACAAGCTTGGCTGGAAGAATGTGTACGAAAATAAGGCAGGAAGAGGCTCGCAGAGCTAGCATGCGACTTGTTTCCTAGCTGCCGAGGTAAACACGGTGGACAGTTGCGGGATAACCCTCGTCTCGATACTCGTAAAAGCGGATCTTTACCTACTCATTAAACAGGCGGTGGTGCAAATTCCAAAACCTCGTATTAGCATATTCTTGTTAAGCGATTGCTTGTTAACTGGGACTTGCCAGTAGTGACGCTGCCAGCCAACCACCAACCAACGCACGAACACACAAACCGCACAGACAATATGACTGTCCCACCCGGAGGTTAGGCAGTCCTGACTGCTTCTAGCTTTTTCAGAGTTTTCCTGATATATAAGAAATAATTCCGGTTAGCTCCTTGACTCCGAAACAAGTGAATTCCGGTCTACTGAAGTCTGTTGTAGTGAGGTCATACTGTATATACATATACAGTATTTCCTCGTTTTTTGACACATTTTACTTCGACACCTCGTTTTTCACCCAAGAAAAAGTTTCCGAGTTGTTTCACACTTTGTCAGTTTCCCCGCACTTCAACGCTCCCAGCCGACAACCGACACTCAGTAGACGATGCATATCGACACTCATTTGTCACCTAGTAACTAGCCCATCCACCCTCAACACACTGGTTTCGAAACAATTCGCCGTCACAACAGCAACAAGACAATTTGCCATGATTAATGAAGACAGCTATGGGTGATGCTAGAATATAATTCAAAGGCGACTACAGCAAGGAAGAAACAAGTTAATTATTGACTAATGGTGCAACTAATAAATAATATCCAAAGCTTATGCTACTGAACATAGACTGATGGATCCCCCTGAAATACAGTTATTAAAGTATTGGTTAATTAATAAGTATACAGTATTTATAGAAAGAAGGGGAATCATCCAGGGTGCAAATTGTCCTGACGGGGAATCATCCAGGGTGCGAATTGTCCTAACGGGGAATCGTCCAGGGTGCAAATTGTCCTGACAGGGAATCGTCCAGGGTGCGAACTGTCCTGACAGGGAATCGTCCAGGGTGCGAATTGTCCTGAAAGGGAATTGACGGGGAATCGTCCATGTTTTGACGGGGAATTGTCTGACGGCAAATTGTCTCGGAACCAACACATCTTTATGTGCCACTCAAGCCAGTCTTCACTTTATTTCTGGTAAGGATTTTTGGTGTTGCAGCTCCTTATAACAGTTTTAATGTCTTTTTAGGTACATGTTTATTGTGTTATGCTGTTTTAGCACTAGTAAACACTTTCATTTAATTTTGAGTAGGGCCTGTTTGGTGTTATAATACTTTCTGATAGGGTAGTCACATTTCGATGTTTCACGTTTCGCGTGGTTTTGGCAGAACATCCAACCAGCGAAAAATGAAGAAATATTGTATATATATATAGTATATACCTCTGTATACAGATGGTGGGGGAGTGGACTTTCGGACCACCACGTGGTGGTGGTGAAAGTCAAGGTTTAAGTGCAACAGAGGAATAGGAGAAGGGAAGGACAGGAAGAAGTACAGTAAACCCCTGACATAATGAACCCCGGTATTGAGAATTTCGGATATAACGAATGACCAAATCGCGACCGAACTTCCCCCAGATTTGGCGAAAAGGTCGCTAAATGAGGGGGAAGTTTCAAAATCAGCCCACAGTGACATAAGCATCCCTTCCTGGCACAGCAAGTGTACTTCAACAGCATCCCATCTTGGCACAGTTAGTGTACTGTAATATCACTACATCGTACTGTATTCTTATTTTAGGTACTGTATTTATATGTACAACTACATACAGTATTGTATTTACATGTACAACTTCATAAACCATTGAATTCTCCATGTAAAACTAAACAGAGTTAGTTTAGGTTATGTTTGAGTACGCAGGACCGAATGACTCTCCTTATACAGTAAACTGAGTTTGGTAATCCCTCAGAAATACCGGCCCCTCGTATACAGCAAACATTCGGATATAGCGACCCTCTCATCCTTCCAATTAGTTCGTTATATCGAGAGTTTACTGTAGTCCATACGAGGAGGGTAGATTGTTGCAAGAGGATGGAAAGAGGACAGAATATAAAAGAGAAGTAGAAGAGCAATAGGGTAAATATGATTTGGAGCAGATGGTGGAGGTGGAAGGTGTGTGCAGGACATTCACAGAAGAAATCTGTGCAGCACGTGAGGTGGTGTGCGGGGTGAAGAGAGGACGAAAAGGGGTGCAAGGAACGGCATGGTGGAATGACAAGGATAGACAAGCTGTGGTGCAAAAGAAGAAAGCATATAATGAGTGAATAAGAAGCAGAGGCATAGAGGAAATTGAGAGACGGATGAGAGAGTTATATACAGAGAGGAAGAGAGAGGCGAAAAGATTAATAATAGAGAGTATGAGAGAGAGAATGAGGAATCTGGAAGGAATTTGAATGTAAAGTTGGGGGAATGTAAGAAAATGTTCTGGAAGGAGGTAAAGAGAGTTAGACTGGGTGAGTGAGGCTGGTCATTCTCATCTTAAATGTCAGAACCACCTTGCCTAGACCCGGGCTCCTACGCTCCTCTGTGGGGCAATGTAGGGACTGGATGATGGATGGATGGAAAAAGAAGTTAATAGGAGAGTGAAAGATAAAAATGTTAGACTGATAGCGGAGACGGGAGAAAAAGTGAGCAGATGGAGAGAACACTTTAAGAAACAGTTAAGCACAGAATGAAAGTAATGCGAGCATAAGTGGCTGGGGAATGGCTGAGAGTAGGAGGGTGGTGAGAAGGGAAGAAGAGATCAATAGGATAGACATAGTGGAGGCAATGAAGAAAGTCTGCCTATCTCTCTATTGCCAGATGCCTCAATCCTGCACGGGGTGGCCACAAACAAATCGCCTCCAAGTCGCTCTGTCCCCTGCGATTTCACTGCCCTGTTCCCAGGTCACACCCCCCTCTCTTATATACCTCTCCACTCCATCCCTTCATCTCATTCTCGGCCTCCCCCTCCCTCTCTCCTCCTCCACCTCATTCACATAAACTCTTCTCATCAGTCTTTCACTCTCCATCCTCTCCACATGCCCAAACCACCTTAACGTGTGTCTCCTAATGCTTCCCATCACGTCCACATCCACACCACAACGCTCCTTCACTTCCTCATTTGTTAGTCTGTCTCTCTATGTGACTCCACATGCTCCTCTCAAATAACTCATTTCCACTGCTGTCGCTCTTGACTTCTGTCCCTCCAACAGGGTCCAAGCTTTACTTCCATATGTTAGAGTCGGTATCACAATACTATCATGTAGCAACTTTTTCACTACCATGCTCCCCCTGGGGGTAGGAGGTTTTTCAAGAATTCTCCCCCAGTATCCCTGCTTGTCGTAAGAGGCAACTAAAAGGGTTGGTGGTGGGTTAGTGCCCCACCCCGTAAAAACAACTAACTTGTAGGAGGAGGCTGTAGCACGGGCCGAACAGGGTAGTACTCCCAAGGGGAATGGAATGCTGGTGATAGGGAGAGCTGGAGCTCCTTTCACTAGCTACCTAATCATCCTCCTTTGCTGACCTTTTCAGTGTGACAGTAACATGGAGAGTAGACCAGCATACTCTCCCAATCATTTCCTCTAACTATCCTATGCACTACACCACATGCGCTTTACATATCACACAACGTACCCCACTACGTTACAGGGGTTGACGCCAGCAAGGGCATGCGGCCAGAAAACTTTGCCCCCGCTACCTAGTGGCGGACTTTGGGGGGAGGCTTGACTGGGGTTCCGCCGGCATAGATCATGGGTCCGGGGCGAGATGGGGCTCGAACCTGTGCTAGAGGGTACAGGGCATTGCAGTTCCCAGGCTGCCGCTTCCGCTCATTAAAGAGGGGCCCGAACCTGGGAGTAGCGCCCCAGGAGGCTGCCCTATCAGTGGGTGTATAATGGCGGGGCAGTTGCAGTGCCAAGCCGCGCTTGGAGGGTGTCCCTGCAGCTGTCCTGGCAGGGTGCCCCGAGGCCACTACCACAGCCACTAGTAAGCTGGTGGGCTAGGGGTCCCAGATCCATTGCCTGGACCTGGGTCTGTGCAGTGGGTCTGGCCTTTGGAATGTTTACCCCCCTTTATCTTACCGACTATGAACTATAAAAACAAGCACCAAAGCAAGCCTTAGGACAGCAAATCGCCCAGGGGGTTTAGGGTGGGGTCGTGGAATGTGGGAAGTTTGAGAGGAAGAGCAGGGGAAGTTGTTGAGGCATTCAGTAGGAGGTGGGTGGATGTGGCTTGTCTGCAGGAAGTCCGATACAGGGGTGGATCAGCCAGAAAGATTGCTGGGAAGGATTGCTACTATAAGTTGTTTTGGCAGGGGGGAACTGACGGATATGGGGGTGTGGGTGTGTTGGTTGCGGAGAAATGGGTGGAGTATGTTATGAATGTCATGAGAGTAAGTGATAGGATAATAGTAGTGAAAATTTTGATTAGACGGGTGATGGTTTCAGTTATATCAGCATATGCTCCACAGGTAGGATTGGATGACGCAGAGAAGGATAGATTTTGGGATGATTTAATACGTGTAGTAAGTGGTATGGGTGATGATGAGGTAGTGGTTCTGGGAGGGGATTTAAATGGTCATGTTGGTGAAGCAGCTCAAGGGTATGAAGGAGTCCATGGAGGATGTGCATATGGTGTGAGGAATGCGGAAGGGGAAAGAATACTCGAGTTTGGGGAGGCTATGGACATGATTGTGTGCAACACACATTTTAGAAAAAGAGTGAGTAGATTGATTACGTACGAGTCCGGGGGAAATAGTAGCCAGATAGATTATTTTCTGGTCAGGAGGGTTGATAGGAGATTAATTAGTGAGGGATGTTAAAGTTATAGGAAGCGAGGAGTGTGTGCAGCAGCACAAACTGTTGATTTGTGACATGGTGCTTAAGGAACAAAGGATGAGAAGGAGGACATATGTACCTAGGAGGAAAATATGGAAGCTGAGAAACCAATCAGTAAGGGATGCCTTTTATAGTGAGATGAGGAGAGTGGTGGCTGAACAGGAAGCCGAAGATAGAGACGTTAATGAACAGTATGGAGCCCTTAAGAACAACCTCTTGAGAGTTACCGATGCAGTATGCGGTTGGACAAGAGGCCCACCAAGACATAAAGTAACTTGGTGGTGGGATGAGGGTGTAGAAGCCGCAGTTAAGGAGAAGAAAAGGCTTTTCCGGGAATGGAAGAAGGGTGGTAACAGGGAGGAGTACTTGGCTGCCAAGCACAGGGCTAGAAGAGAGGTATACAGGGCGAAGTCTGAGTCACAGAGACTTTTACTTGATAATCTAAATCATGAAGGAAGGAAAAATATGGTTTTTAGGGTGGCAAATCAG
>JAGKTI010005892.1:20267-42938 GCA_018397915.1 Birgus latro
GTGCAAGGCCTGGGGGGGCTGGGTTTACGATAGAAGAGTTGAGAGGTAGGATGGGACTGGAGTGTATTGGTGTTGTGATGAGGAGAGGAAGGCTGAGGTGGTTTGGACATGTGGAGAGGATGGGGGAGGATAATTGGGTACAGAGGGTGAGAGGTGTTAATATTGGGGGAGGGGTTGGGAGGGGTAGACCGAGAAAGACACGGGATGAGGTCATTAAATGTGACTTAAGGGTTAAGGGACTGAATAGGGAGGCTGCCAGAGATCGAGCAGCATGGAGAGCCGCCATTAGGTGACCAAGGCCGACACATGCAAGCATGTTGGAGCCTTCAAAAATGAACAAAAATGAACGATGCTCACTTCCCTGTTTCTTTTCATCGCTTTCAATGAACCAGCAACCTTCCTTCCCTGCTGTACCCTTTCGAGCACTTCACCCTCCAGACTACCATCCTTACTCATCACACTGCCCAAGTACTTAAATTTACTCACATTCTCCATATCCTTCCCATCCAATCTCACTGAACACTCACTGGCTTCACTTCTCTCGAAGACCATCACTTTACTCTTCCCCACATTCACCTTTAGATTCCGTTTCTTACACACTCTCCCAAACTCATCTACCAAACCTTGCAGCTCCCCTTCGTCTTCACTCAACAACACAGTATCATCTGCAAACAACAGTACACTGAGTTTCAAACACCCTCTCTCAATAGGGCCTCTCCAACATCCACTGCCCGACCTTGTATCTCTTTTATAACCCATCCATATACAGATTGAACAACCATGGAGACATGACACATCCTTGTTTCAATCCAACCTTCAAATGGAAAGATTCACTCAGTTTGCCATCCACACGCACTGCAGCCTTAGCACCCTCATACATACTCTTCACTGCCTTCAACAACTTCCCATCCACTCCATATATTCTTAATACCTTCCACAAACTTTGTCTATCCACCCTGTCATATGCTTTCTCCAGATCCATGAAGGCTGCATACAACTTCTTTCCCTTCTCTAGAAACTTTTCCACTAAGGATCTAAGAATGAATATCTGGTCTACACAACCTCTTCCCTTCCTAAAACCTCCTTGTTCTTCTCCAACTAATTCCTTAGTAATTTCCCTAACTCTGTCAATAAGTATCCTACCATATACTTTTCCTATTACACTGAGAAGGCAAATGCCCCTATGATTACCACACACTGCTTTTTCCCCTTTTCCTTTGTACAGAGGAATAATTTTACCTGACTTCCAATCCTCCGGGACTCTACCCTCCTCCCAAGCCAATCTGCACACCACATCCATTCTATTACTATCTCTCCCCCATGCTTCAGCATTTCACCACACACTCCATCAATTCCTGGGGCTTTCCCTATTTTAACTTTCTTCATTACTTCCACCACATTCCTACTGATTTCTTCCTCTCTTCTCACAACCTTCCTTCTCCCAGCCATTCCCCAGCCACTTATACTTGCATTACTTTCATTCTCTATGTTCAACAATTTATTAAAGTGTTCTCTCCATCTGTTCACTTTTTCTCCTTTCTCCACTAGTAATCTACAATTTCTATCTTTCACACCCCAACTACCTTCGTTGGCACCCTATCTAACTCTCTTTACCTCTTTCTAGAACATTTTCTTACATTCCCTCCACTTTACACTCAAATTCCTTCCAAATTCCTCATCCACTCTCTTCTTACTCTCTCTTACTAATCTTTTCACCTCTCTCCTCCACTCTACATATAATTCTCTCTTCTGTCTCTCAACTTCTTCGACACCCCTGTTCCTCATCCACTCATTATATGCTTTCTTCTTTTGTGCCACAGGCTCTCTCACCTCTTCACTCCACCATGCTGTTCCTTGAACCCCCTGTTGTCTTCTCTTCACCCCACACACCACCTCACATGCTGCACAGATTTTTTCTGTGAATATCTTGCACACACCTTCCACGTCCCCCATCTGCTCCAATCTAAATTTACCCAATCGCTCCCCCACTTCCCTTTTATATTCAGCCTTTATTCCATCCTCTTGTAACTTTTCTACCCTCCTAGTAAGAACTACTTCCTCCTGTCCTTCCCTTCTTCTCTTCCTCTGTTTTGTTTGGACCCTGATTCTAACTGCCACCAAGTGGTGGTCAGAAACTCTACTCCCTCAACCTCTATATACTCTTGCATCCATTACACATCTTCTCATCCTTTCATCCACACACACATAGTCAATCATTGCCTTCCGTTCATTCAGTTCACCATTCACCCTTCTCAACACTCGCCATGTATATCTATGGATCATTTCGTGCCTGAAGAGGGTATTAGCTATCACCAACACCCTCCCAGCACAAATGTCCACTAAAGCACAGCCATTCTCATCCATCTCTGCAGGCACACCCCACTCACCAACCACTCCATCCACCTTCTCATTCCCTACTTTTCCATTCATAACTCCAATCAGAAACACTCTCTCATTCCTTTCAAACTTTTCCAAGCACGCTTCCACATTTGTCCAGAACTCTTCTTTCACTCTACTTACACGATCTTGCATTGGCGCATACATGCACACAATCACCCACATTTGTAGTCCAACTTTCACTCTTACCCACACAATCCTTGGGCCAACTGATCCACACTCTCTTACATTCTCCTTCCATCTGTTACTCACAGCAATACAAGAAAGTCAAAAAGGGAAAAGCCCCAGGAATTTATGGTGTGTGTGGTGAAATGCTGAAGCATGGGGGAGAGACAGTAGTAGAATGGATATGGATGATGTGCAGACTGACCTGGGATGAAGGTAGAGTCCGGGAGGATTGAAAGTCAGGTATAATTATTGCTCTGTACAAAGGAAACGGAGAAAAAGAAGTGTGGTAATTATAGGGGAAAGCATATGGTAGGATACTTATATGACAGAGTTAGGGAAATAACAGAGGAATTGACTGGAGAAGAACAGGGAGGTTTTAGGAAGGGAAAAGGTTGCATAGATCAGATATTCATCCATAGGTCTTTAGTGGAAGTTTCTAATGAAAGGAAAGAAGTTGCATGTGCCTTCATGGATCTGGAGAAAGCATATGTTCACGGATTGTGGAAAATATTAAGAACATATGAAGTAAATGTGAAGTCGATGAATGCCATGAAGAATACGTATGAGGGTGCTAAGGCTGCAGTGAGTGTGGATAGTGAACTGAGTGAATTTTTCTATCTGAATGTTGGACTGAAACAGGGCTGCATCATGTCTCTATGGTTGTTCAATCTGTATATGGATGGTGTTATAAAAGATACAAGGTAGGGCAGTAGATGTTGGGGTACCCCTAGTGGGAGAGGGCAGCATTTGGAAACTTCCTGTATTGTTGTCTGCAGATGATACTGTATTGTTAAGTGAAGACGAAGGGGAACTGTAAGACTTGGTGAATGAGATTGGAAGAGTATGTAAGAAATGGAAGCTAAAGGTGAATGTAAGAAAGTGTAAAGTTATGGTCTTCGAGAGAAATGAAGTCATTAAATGCACAGTAAGGCTGGATGATGAGGAAATGGAAAATGTAAGTGCATTTAAGTACTTGGGTAGTGTGATGAGTAAGGATGGAAATTTGGAAGATGAAGTGCTTGAAAGGGTAAAAGGAAGAAAGGTTTCTGGTTCTTTGAAAGCAGTGATAAGAAATAGGGAAGTGAGCATGGAAGTTAAAAAGTTGCTGAATGATAGTATTGTGATATCAACCCTAGCGTATGGAAGTGAAGCTCGGACCTTCATGGAAGGACACAAGTCAAGAGTGGGAGCAGTGGAAATGAGTTATTTGAGAGAAGCATGTGGTGTTACATGGACAGTGTGACTGACAAATGAGGAAGTGAATGAGCGCTGTGGTGTGGATGTGACAAAATACATTAGAAATACATCAAGGTAGTTTGGGCATGTGGAGAGGGGGAGCAAGTGTATGTGAATGGGGTGGAGGAGGAGGGGCCGATAATGAGATGGAGAAGGGATGGAGTGGAGAGATATATGAGAGAGGGGGGGTGTTAGCTGGGGTAGAGGGCAGTGAAATGGCAAGGGACCGGGCAACATGGAGTTGATTTGTTCGTGGCCATCCCTTATGGGATTAGGTGTCTGGCAATAGACAGATAGATAGATATACCTGTGACAGCCTCTGCCTGGCCGGCATTATATCAGCAGGGCGAGGTGGGGTGTGGCTAGGCCCAGATGCATCACTGGGCGTGGGGAGGGGCCGTGCAGGGCGAGGCCGAGGGGTACGCATCACATATGGCCGTACGTCATCCATGGTCACACTTGAGCTAAGCTGGTCAGCATTTTCTTTGTCAGCCTCTATCTCCTGCAACACAATCACTGGTCAATAGGTGGGGAAAGTATTTGAAAGCATGGTGATGTTGTGAAGTGGGTGAGTTTATAGCAGTGGAATCATGCCATGTGGTTCAGTGAAGTGGGGTGGTGTGGTGAAGTGTGGGAGGCTGTGGTGCAGTGAAGTGGGCGAGTGTGTCTGTGGGGTCATGTAGTGAAGTGGGATGGCATGATGAGGTGTGGGAGTGCTAGTGTGATGGTGCAGTGAAGTGGGCGAGTGTGTCCGTGGGGTGACATGACGAAGTGCAGGAGTGCCAGTCAGATGGTGCAGTGAAGTGGGCAAGTGTGTCTGTGGGGTGGTGAGGTAAAGTGTGGGAATGTCTCAATGAAGTAATGTGGTAAAGAAGACTGGCATGGTGTAGTTGGTATGTATGTCAGTGGGATGGTCTTGCAAAGTGAACAGGTGTGGAAAAGTGGGTAAGTGCATGTAAGCAGGCTGGTGTGGAAAACTGGAGAAGTGCATTTAAGTAGGCTGGTGTGTTAAAGTGCACATATGTAGGCTGGTGTGGTGAAGTGGTATGGTATGGATATACAGTCGGGCAATAAAAAAATGTGAAAGTAAGAGTACTACATCTGTACTCTGTCCACTTGAAACTGGCCTCAATACTACCATCTCTCCATCTTGAATACTAAGCTGTTACAAGAAATTATCACTCGAGTACAATGCCAGTCAAAAAAAAAGTGCTACAAAAAGAAAGCAGAAAGCAGAGATGCAGTATTGTCTTATTTAGCCACTGAGCTTTGTGAAATATGATGCACATCAAAAAGGCTAGTCTGACCAACCTGGTGGCGTCGGCGCAGCTCCTCGTTCTTCTTGCGCATATTTTCCATCTTTTGGGACACCATCTTTTCCTTCTCTTCCTGGCTTAGCTGGTGAGGGGGGGAAGATTTTAGTTGTCAATGGGGCAAAGTTAACTGGGAAAAACTGGTGGGGTTGGGTTAACTAGGTATTGCCAGTGAGGTGAGGTTAACTAGGTACTGTCAGTGGGCTGGGGCTAACTGGGAAAGATTATCAGTGGGGCAGTGTTTACAGGAAAATGTTTGCAGTGGGATGGGGTTAGCTGAGAATGTTGTCAGTGGAGGGGGGTTAAGTGAGACATGTTGTCAGTGGGGGTATGTTGTCAACGGGGTGGGGTTAACTAGGAAATGCTGTCAGTGGGGTATGTTGTCAATGGGGCAGGGTTAACTGGGGAATGTCAGTATGGTGGGTTAACAGGACAATGCTGTCCCAGCATTGGAAAATGTTGTCAGAATGGTGCAGTTAACTTGGAAATGTTGTTTTGGGAGTGGGTTTCGTTTTCAAAGGCTCCAACATGCTTGCATGAGTCAGCCTTGGTCACCTAATGGTGGCTCTCCATGCTGCTCGATCTCTACCAGCCTCCCTATTCAGTCCCTTATTCCTGAGGTCAAGCTCAACGACTTCATCTCATGCCTTTTGTGATCTATCTCTCACAACCCTACCCCTAACGTTAACACTTCTCACTTTCTGCACCCAACTGTCATCCTCCACCCTCACCACACACCCAAACCACCTCAATCTACCCCTCCTCATCACAACACCAATACACACCATCCCCATCCTCCATCTTAAATCTTCCATCATAAACCTAGCCCCCCTAGGCCTCACACACAAGGACACAATGCACATCCACCTAATCATTGTCATTTCTGTACGTCTGAGCCTGCGAACATCCCCTACTTTACTGCCCAGGTCTCATTACCATACAGCATTACACTCCTAACACAATCTGCATACAGTGATCCTTTAGCATGCAGGGAGTGCACTCTCAGTGTCAAGAGAGGCAACAGCTCCCTGAACTTATCCCAACCACTCCTCACTCTAGTCACAGAGCTAGCTCCAGCCCCCACCTCCAGCACTTAACATGTCTCCCAGATAACAAAACTCTTTCACACACTCGAGAACCTCACCAACAAGATCAATCCTTTCACTGCAGACAATCTCCACATGCTCTCCCTGACATGCTGCACACATGAAATGAGCATTATCTCACAGTCTACCTCTAATGCCACTAAATCTCTTGTGCACCCACTTATCACAAACACTGCACAAGGTGGAATTACTTTCCACGCCCTTGTGACAAATCGCATGTGGCCGCTCTCCCTCTTCCATTGACAGTACTACCACCATTCCTAGACAACATCACCTTTGTTTTATCTGCATCTACACTCAAGCCCTTGTGTCCCATACCATCTCTCTACTTCCTGAATCTTTCCTCCACCTCCCTTCATTCTCTGCGATCAACACCAAATCATCGGCATACAACATCTCCCATGGGAGTCCATATCTGAAGTAAAGTGAGAGGGCTTCAAGTACCATGATAAACAGCAAGGGGCTCAAGACTGCCTCCTGATGCATGCCAATATTCATAGAAAACTCACTTAAATCTCCATTAACTCCTACCTGGGTGTTAGCACCCACACACAGCCATAACCACCCTAACCAGCCACCCTTCGATCCCAAGCTTTCTCATTCCCCAATTCACCACCTCCCTGGGGACTCTGTCATAGGCCTTCTCCAAATCACTAAAAACAAAGTACAGATCCCTTTTCTCTCCTATATATTTTTCCTGATGCTGTTGAACAATGAATATAGCATCAGTGGTCCCTTTGCCTGGCATAAACCCAAACTGTATTTCATCAATGTTCACTCTTTCTCTGATTATACCCTCCAGGACTCTCTCCATTACCTTCATTACCTGATCCAAAAGCTTTAGGCCTCTATAATTTCCTCTTTCCAGGGCATCCCCCTTTTCCTTGTACACATTTATAATCATACTCTTCAGCCAATCTGGGACAACACACCCATATACTCGTATAATGGTATTAATCAAGTTAGTAATTAACCCCACTCCTATATCTCCTGAGGCCTTCAGCATTTCAGTAGTCAACCCAGACACACCTGCTACCTTCCCCAACTGCATCCTGCCTATCGCCTTGCTCACAGTAGCAGCGTCAATCGAATCCAAGGGCCAAACACTGGATCTGCTGGCTCCAAACCTTCCCTGTTCCAGTCAAACTCTTCATTCAATATCTGGTTATAATGCTCTCTCCAGGTGTCTTAAATATTCCCACTGTTCACCAATATCTTTCCTTCATCATTCTTCACACACACTGCTCACCTATGATATCCCTGTTTTCTCTCTTCATCTGAGTTGCTACCTTAAATATCATATTCTTCCTTTTCACACTATTTAGGTTATCCAGTAAAAGTCACTGGGCCTAAGATATTGCCCTGTAAACCTCTTTTCTAGCCCTATGCATGGCAGCCAAATATTCCTCTTTATTACCACCCCTTTTCCAAACTTGGGAAAGCCTTCTTTTATCATTACCTACAGCTTCTCCACCCTCATCCCACCACCAAGTTGCCTGGGGAGTGGGGTTAATTGGGAAATTATAGTGTGGTGGGGATAGTGGGGGAACAGAGAAATGGTGTGATCTGTGGTATGGTATGGTGGTAAGTAGTGTGGTGTGGTAGTTAGATCTATGATGGGTGGTGTGGTGACAAGCAGATTAATGATGACTGGTGTGGTGAAAAGCAGACCTATGACTCATATGAGTGGTGTGGTGACAAGTGAGAGTTAGATTTATGATGAGTGGTGTGGCACCAAGCAGATTTATGATGAGTGGTGTGGTGACAAGTGGAACTATGATGAATGGTGTGGTGAAAAGTACTGTACATACTTCTACTCTGGATAATCACAATGACTTTTCAAAAGTTTTCATGCCTGTGGCTACATTTTATTATCTGTTTTGCATACAGGACAGTCAGAAATATGAGAAAGAGAACACCATAAGGAAACTGGGAAAACTAGAAACTTATGGATTTCTTTGTTATTAACCCATTCGTGCACCGTAAGTTTTGTTAAGTTTTACTTGACTGTGCCCGCCACCAGGCTGCCCGAGTGACACAAATTGCACGTATTCTTGCCTTATTTTCGCCACCCAAACCTCTAAATATTGAAACTCACATCATCTTATTTGCCGATGTTTGTTCTAGCTGATAAGCCAAAAGAAAAACCAGAAAAATACGAATAAAAGTACATTAGGCCGCCGTGAATAAACATTTCGGAAAGTTGATCTCACTTCCCAACATCGTCATTCGAGTGTTTTCCAACATACAGAAAAATGTTATTATAAGTTTTGATAGAGAATTTCATTGGCTTTCTAATGAGGTGTGTCCAGTTGTGATGCGATTTGTAGTTTTCGTGAAAATAGCCAAAAACTAAAAGCCATTTTTGTAAAAAAAAAATTGATTGTTGTTCAGGGAGGTATACTGCAGAAGTTTTCTTGCACACCTGTTTGTATTACATAATCTTATGTATAATTTCATAACCTTTCTCCTGATACCTTTTTGTTTTGATACACCTCATAGTTTCCAAGTAAATCGCAAAAAACTACAGGGTACTCGTGGCCGCGGTGCACTTTCTTCATGCGTGCACAATAACCGGCTATGTAACCACAGCTTATCATTAGAGAAATTATATAGTTATGTCCTGTACATACGTAGAATTCACTGATCTTTATCATGTTACTTAGCGGAAATCGATACGTTCAATAATTTTGGAGTAAATGGACGACAAAGATAGAACACTTCCTCGCCCGCAAGCGAGATAAAAACGCTCAATTTCCATGCCTCATGAATACTTACATATTTTTGCTCGTTAGGTTTTATTATTATTATTTTTTTTTTTAACTCAAATTATACACGTGAAATATCATAAGCTCTTTGATAGTGCTCTCAGTAACTCGACATGACCATTAGGTCTTTTTGCTAGGTACTGATACTGAAGATGAACTTTCTTCCATCCCATATGTGTATATGTAAAAAACAATACAGTACTTATTTGTGAAAAAAATATAGAAGTGTAGAAGTAGGTCAATATACAAATCAACAAAATATGGATAACTCATTTGCTCCAGAGGTGTTGAGCTGCTGACAGGAACTTGAAGGAATTGAAGATGAGTTAGGTAGTGAGTTGTGTGTGCGTGAGTAACTCACCGGGTCGGTCAGGATCACTTGATGGAAGTGATCGTCAGCTTTTACCCTCCCTGAAGGGAGCTGAGAGCTCATATAGTCCGATCTATGGGCAAGGCTGTGACCTTCACACACGCACACACCCATCCCCTTGCTCAAGGGGGACAGTAACCACCCACTTCGTCAGTGAAACTTTTCACAACTAAGCGAGGCGCGAACTCCCGTCTACCAGATGGCAAGTGAGAATGCTACCACTGCGCCAGTGAGCAGTGTCTGTGTGTGTGTGTGTGTGTGTGTGTGTGTGTGTGTGTGTGTGTGTGTGTGTGTGTGTGTGTGTGTGTGTGGCGTATTCTCTGTTCCTTGCACCACATTTGCCTAACACATGCGATGCACACAACAGATATCTCCACGAACATTCGCTGCACGACATACGTATATAATGTCATATATGTGTCGCTGTGTGGCGTATTTTCTTGTCTCTGATCATTACATAACTTTCCACTGTCAGTCAATGCACGCAATACTTCTCGGTGAACACTCGCTGCACTATTTTATACATATGTTTCACACTGAACCACATGCAATATAAAACACTATCACATGATTCCATCCCAGTCTCTTCTGTTATTCCCTTCCTTACTGTATGGTGTACGAGAGAGCCTACTCCCTTAGCAACTGATGCATATGTCTATGTATCTCTATGGCATAACATAATGACTGCTATGGTAGGTCAGTTATTTCACTAATCCAGGCACTATATGTTTCACAGATAAAAGTAATGGCTTCACTATAAGGGTAAAATATATCATTTTACGGGCAGGGTGAGCGGAAACCCCGCTATAACAAACCAGACTCCTGCCTCCAGGCCTAACGGCTGATAACGGGCCTCAATGCTCTACAAACAATATATCTATGTTCAATAGACACAATCACTTCACAGTATAGTCAAAAACACTGTACAATCACAATATTTCAATAAGGGTTTCAGCCTCGGGTGGGAGGGGGAAAATGGCGGATTTAAAGGGACAACTCAACACAGCACGACCCTGCTGTCTAGCTGCTAGTGGAGCACTGAGATTCTATCACTACATACAGGCACATATGAGCCATTGCAGTGTTGCCAAGGTCTTACCTCGGGAGAGACACGTGGCTGCTAGAATGCTACAAAATTTGACACAAATTGACTGAAACTTTTTTTCTTTTTTTTCGCGATTTGAGGTCCTGTGCTTTGGCACACCACACCACATGAAACGCAAATTGTGGTCCCATGTGCGAAAGGGTTAATTAGTATGATAAATGGATGAGAACACCACAAGGAAATTGGGAAAACTAGAAAGTTATGGATTCCTTTGTTATTTATTAGCATGATAATTGGATGAGAACACCAAAAGGAAACTAGGAAAAATAGAAAGTTACGGGTTTCTTTGTTATTAATTAGCATGGTAATTTGAGAGGAACAGAATCATTGTTATGAAACTTGTATGATAAATTTTGGCAAAGTTATAAATAATACATAACAAACAAATAAAACACTTGATTAATATACTGTATACAAAACACTGATAAAACATTACAGGAAAAGTATAAAAAATAAAGCAGATTAATAATTAACATTTTATGATGATGATGGTGATATATAAAAAAATATATAAATAATGTAGATAAAGCAATGAAAACACAGGTAAAAAAATGTTCTGTTAGTCTATCTGTCTATTGCAAGATGCCTTAATCCCATAAGGGGTGGCCAAAAACAAATCGCCTCCATGCTGCCCAGTCCCCCGCCATTTCACTGCTCTGCTCCCAGCTCACAACCCCCGTTCTCATATACCTCTCCACTCCATCCCTCCATCTCATCCCTCCCTCTCCCCCATTCCACCTCACTCACATACACTCTTTTCATCAGTCTCTCACTCTCCATCCCCTCAACATGGCCAAACCACCTCAATGTGTTTCTCCTAACGCTTCCCATCATAACCACATCCACACCACAAAGCTTCTTCACTTGCTCATTTTCAGTCTGTCTCTCCAAGTGACTCCAAAAGCTCCTCTCAAATAACTAATTTCCACTGCTCTCACTCTTGACTTCTGTCCCTCCAACAAGGTCCAAGCTTCACTTCCATATGTTAGAGTTGGTATTACAATACTGTCATGTAGTAACTTTTTCACTTCCATGTTTCTTTTCACTGCTTTCAACAAACCAGCAACCTTTCATCCATGCTGTACCCTTTCAAGCACTTCACTCTCTAAACTTCCATCCTTACTCATCACACAACCCAAGTACTTAAATGCACTCACATTTTCCATTTCCTCCTCATCCAACCTCAGTGTACATTCACTGACTTCACTTCTCTCGAAGACCATAACTTTACTCTTCCCTACAATCACTTTTAGATTCTGTTTCTTACACAATCTCCCAAACTCATCCACCAAGCCTTGCAGCTCCCCTTCGTCTTCAATTATCAACACAATATCATCTGCAAAACAACAGCACAGGGAGTTGCCACACACTGCCCTCTCTCACTAAGGCCACTCCAACATCCACTGCCCTACCTTGTATCTCTGTTATAACCCCATCCATAAACAAACTGAACAACCATCGAGGCATGACACATCCTTGTTTTAATCCAACCTTCAAACAGAAAAATTCACTCAGTTCACTATCCACACACACTGCAGCCTTAGCAGCCTCATACATACTCTTCACGGCCTTCAACAACTTCCCATCTACTCCATATATTCTTAATACTTTCCACAATCTTTGTCTATCCACCCTGTCATATGCTTTCTCCATATCCATGAAGGCTGCATACAACTTCTTTCCCTTCTCTACAAAATGATCTAAGAATGAATATCTGATCTACACAACCTCTTCCCTTCTGAAAGCCTCCCTCTTCTTCTCCAACTAATTCCTCTGTTATTTCCCTAACTCTGTCAATAAGTATCCTACTATATACTTTTCCCATTACACTAAAAAGACAAATGCCCCTATGATTACCACATACATCTTTTTCCCCTTTTCCTTTGTACAGGGGAATAATTATACCTGACTTCCAATCCTCTGGAACCCTACCTTCCTCCTAGGCCAATCTGCACATCTTCCACATCCATTCTACTACTATCTCTCCCCCATAGTTCAGCATTTCACCACACACTCCATCAATTCCTGGGGTTTTCCCCATTTTAACTTTCTTCACTGCTTCCACATCTTCCATCCTACTGATTTCTTCCTCTCTTCTCACATCCCTCCGTCTCCCAGCCATTCCTCAGCCACTTACACTTTCAACAGTTCCTTAAAGTGTTCTCTCCATCTGCTCACTTTTTCTCCCTTCTCCACTAGTAATCTACCATTTTTATCTTCCACTCCCCAACTAACTTATCTGGCACCCGGTCTAACTCCCTTTACCTCTTTCCAGAACAATTTCATACATTCTCTCCACTTTACACTCAAATTCCTTCCAAATTCCTCATCCACTCTCTTCTTACTCTCTCTCACTAATCTTTTCATCTCTCTTCCTCTCTACATATAACTCTTTCTTCCATCTCTCAACTCTTCCACGCCCCCGTCTCTCATTCACTCACTATATGCTTTCCTCTTTTGTGCCACAGCCTCTATCACCTCTTCATTCCACCATGGTGTTCCCTGCACCCCCTTTCATCTTCATTCACCCCACACACCATCTCACAAGCCGCACAGATTTCTTCTGTGAATATCTTACACACACCTTCCACGTCTTCCATCTACTTCAATCCGTATTTACCCAATCGCTCCTCCACTTCCCTCTTATATTCTGCCTTTTTTCCATCCTCTTGGAACCTTTCCACCCTCCTTGTATGAACTACTTCCTCCTGTCCTTCCCTTCTTCTATTTCTCCATTTCATTTGGACCTTGATTCTGACCACCACCAAGTGGTGGTTAGGAAGTCCGCTCCCCCAACCTCTATATCCTGAAGAGGGTATTGGGTATCACCAACCCCCTCCCAGCACAATGTCCAGTAAAGCACTGCCATTCTCATCAATCTCTGCAGGCACACCCCACTCAACAGCTACTCTATTCACCTTCACATTCCCTACTTCTCCATTCATATCTCCAGTCAGAAACACTCTCTCATTCCTTTCAAACTTTTCCATGCACACTGCCACATTTGTCCAGAACTCATCTCTCACTCTGCTTTCACAATCTTGCACTGGCACATACACCCACACATCCACATTTGTAGTCCAACTTTCAATCTTACCCACACAATCCTTGAGCCAACTGATCCATACTCTCTTAAATTCTCCTTCTGTCTGTTATTCACAACAATACACACTCCTTCTTTTGCCCTCTCATTCTCACCTACTCCCACACATATACCACATCCATACTCCCATTCTCTCACACTGTCATCTCGCCATTTAGTTTCAGTTAATCCACATACATCCACTTTCACACCCTCAAGCACCTGGACAAAATCTCTTTGTTTCACCTCACCATTTGCGCCCCTTACATTCCATGCAGCTATCCGTAGCATGTCCTTAGTCATCACTTTTTAGTCAGTCCTGGTCCGAGGCTTCTTGTTCGTGTTTTAAGTTAGTAATTTTCTGGGAAGGGGCACTAACCCTCCACCAACCCACTTGTTGTCACAACACGTGTTGGTTGGTTATAAGGTTACCACCCAGTGTTGTAAATGCTTTCCTGGTTTACAGGAAATCATTTGGCTTGCCACTCAATGTAGAGTTACTCTAAAAACAGAGTACTACTACACTAAGAGGGTGGATGATGGGCGCCCCCACCAGAAGTTCTATTAGAACTCCGGATAATTATGTTCCTTGATGTTAATGCATACTGACGTTCTTAGATGATCACTGAATAACCAGGTTTAAATATTCACTCTACATAATCAAGTTTCTGGATAATCGGGCTTTGGATATTCAGACTGAATAGGCATGTTCCTATATCATTAATGGATAATAAGGTTCCTCACTAACAAGACTGGATAATCCAATTCCTGGACCAGTACTGTATGTAGAAATCAAATTTCTAGAATCAGACTCTTTAAACAAGTTCCAAGATAATCAGGTATCTAAATAATCAGAAGCTAAAAAATCATGTCCCTATACAACCAGCTTCAGGTACAAATCAGGGCCCTAGATACTCAGGCTTTGAATATCTGATCTGGTTAATCAGGTGCCTAGATAATTAGAGCCTAGACAATCAGGTACCTAGATAATCAGGTGTCTAGATAATTAGTGCCTAGACAATCAGGTGCCTAGATACCAGTAATCAGAGCCTAGACAATCAGGTGTTTAGATAATACAAAGCCTAGACAATCAAGTGCCTAGATAATCAGAGCCTAGACAATCAGATGTTTATATAAACAGAGCCTAGACAATCAGGTGTCTTGATAAAAAGCCTAGACAATCAGAACCAAGAAAATCAGGTGCCTACATAATCAAAGCCTCAGCAATCAGGTGCCTAGAAAATCAGAGCCTAGACAATCAGGTGCCTAGATAATCAGAGCCTAGATAATCGTGCCTATATAAACAGAGCCTAGACAATCAGGTGTCTAGATAATCAGAGCCTAGATGATCAGGCACCTAGATAAACAGACCCTAGACAATCAGGTGCCTTGAATAATCAGAGACTAGACAATCAGGTTTCTAGATAATCAGAGCCTAGACAATCTGGTGCCTTGATAAACAAAGCCTAGACAATCAGGTAACTAGATAATCAGAGCCTAGACAATCAGGTACCTGGATAATCAGAGCCTAGACAATCAGGTGCCTAAATAATCATGGCCTAGACAATCTGGTGCCTAGATAAACAGGGCCTAGACAATCAGGCGCCTAGATAATCAAGCCTAGACAATCAGGTTCTTAGATATGATTGGATAATCAAAGGCTAAATAATCATAAGCATAAATAACCAGAGATAATAAGGAGCCAAGATAGAGTTCCTGGGTAATTAGGAGCCTATAGTCGGTTTCAACGAATCTGACGCCCTGATTTTGCCAGTTGAGGACAGGTGGAATTGGTAACACTGACCGATGCTCTCGGGCCACTGGTCAATTTCCATCGTGTTTGGATGTGCACCAATATGACTTTGTATTCCAATCAATACTAATTTATTCGTAAGATACCAGACTATACAGATACAAATTAAAGTAATGATATCTTTAATGATAAACATGTGTCTTTTAAATTATTAGAGATAAATCTGAACGACACTGATAACAAAGCTAAGTAAAGCCGCAACTGGACGCATCCGGACACAGCGACTGTGGCGGGAATTCAGATGTTCATAGCATGGTGGTTCCAACATCCTGTGAAGGCTGGAATGATTTTCCCACCACTACTACACAGTGTCACAGTATACAGTCTATGCCATGCCCTTCATTACCTCCTCTACAGCCTTACCTTAGATACGCTTAGCTTATCTTCTAATAATTATGATTTGTGTAAGCACACACACACACCTCACTGGGGCCAACACATGCTATTCTCAGTAGCCTATACTGTAAATACACATCCTCATTAACTCCACAGGGAACAGTAGCTTTAAAATTCTCCATTTAGGTTTGTATTCATAGTCAGATTCAGTAAAAATTATTTCTTACATGAATAAGTTTGGTGTTTGATTTTTCTGAACATTTTCGTAAATATCATACGAGACAGACAGACACTCTATCCATGACCACCATGCACCCTCTCCTCAAGCATATCTCTATCCCCTTGACTGATAGGACCCGGGAAAGTAATGGATTACATAAGTGTACGATGAACCGTATTTTTATTAATGGTGGAAAAAAGGAATGTAAGATAAGAGCAAACCCCATCAGAAAATTATACAGTATCTGAACTGTGCTGGTACAAGAAAACCGCGTGCAGAATGAACAAAATCAAACATAATGAAATGACATTTTAAATATATACAGTAAATCAGTCGCAGACTGTTGTCCGTATACGTCCAGTTGCGACCACAGACCTGTCCACATAAGCCTAAGACTCCCCTGTGACGTTACTGGAAATGGGCTAGTGGCCATCTTGCTATGCCGGACTGCAAGTAAACAAACGTCTACATGTAAGTATACACAGCAGTCATTATTATAATTGTTATCGTGGTTATTTTTTCCACTTTCCTTGCTGTTTATAAAAACCAAGTAGCTGTAAGTCTGTGCATGAAAACTATGAAGAAAAATGCATAATAAAGTAGAACCTTGATTTTCCGGAAGCCACGGGGAATTCAAAATGCCAGAAAATCGATTTTTCTGGAAAATTGATTAACACCCATTTCCTGTTCTCTTACTCTCAAACAAGAGGAATTTTGATGGGTCGCACGGACATAAAGTAGGCCTAATTCTTTCCGTGTATTTCATTTAACTGAAATTGTAATTATCCTTACTCACTATTAGCTAAAACGTGACATCATCAATGACCTTCTATGCTGTACATCTAACCCTATCCACTCATATGCTGATGATTCCACCCTTCACCTTTCCATTCGGTTTCTGCAACGTCCATCTCAGCAGTTACTTCAACAAAAAAGGGATGAGGCTATGGCACACCTAATGTCTGACTTGGCTCGTGTCTCTGATTGGGGTAAAAATAATCTTGTTATTTTTAATGCATCAAAACATCAGTTCTTACACTTATCAACCCAACAAAATCTTCCTCAGGATTACCCACTTATGTTTAATAATGTCCAGCTCAGTCCTGCATCATCCTTGAACATGCTTGGGGTTTCATTCTCTCGGGATTTGTCTTGGAAAGAACATATTACATCTCTTGTGAAATTTGCTTCCAAGAGATTAGGCGTGCTAAGCCAATTCAGAACTTTCTTTACCCCTGCATAGTTGTTGACCTTCATTTCGTTTTTCCTTTCGTTTTTGAAGGCTCCAAAATGCTTGCATGCGCTGGCCTTGGTCACCTAATGGCGGCTCTCCACGATGCTCGATCCCTGGCAGCCGCCCTGTTCAGTCCCTTAACCCCTAAGTCACACTTAATGACCTCGTCCCATGTCTTTCTCGGTCCACCCCTCCCAACCCCTCTCCCAATATTAACACCTCTCACCCTCTGCATCCAATTATCATCCCCCATCCTCTCCACATGTCCAAACCACCTCAGCCAACCTCTCCTCATCACAACACCAATACACTCCAGTCCCATCCTACCTCTCAACTCTTCCATCGTAAACCCAGCCCCCCAGGCCTTGCACACAGGGATGCACTGCACATCCACCTAATCACTGTCATTGCTGTATGTTTAAACCTGCGAATATCCTCTTCCTTTACTGACCAGGTCTCACCACCAAACAGCATCACACTCCTAACACATGCTGCATACAAAGACCCCTTAGCACGTAAGGAGAGTCCTCTCAATGTCAGGAGAGGCAACAGCTCCCTGAACTTCTTCCAACCACTTCTCACACTAGCAACCGAGCTAACTCCAGCCCCACCTCCGGCACATAACATGTCTCCCAAATAACGAAACTCCTCCACACACTCAAGAGACTCACCTGCAAGTTCAACCCTCTCACGCCTAACAAACTCCACCTGCTCTCCCCAACACGCCGCACACATGAAATCAGCATTATCTCGCAGTCTACCTCTAATACCACTACATTTCTTGTGCACCCACTTATCACAAACACTACACAAGATGGAATTACTTCCCACACCCCTGTGGCAAACTCCACATGGCCACTCTCCCTCTCCTCTGATTGTACCACCACCAACCCTAGATATCACTTTTGTTTTATCTGCATTTACCCTTAAGCCCTTGTACCCCATACCATCTCTCCACTTCTTAAATCTTTCCTCCGCCTCCTTTTCATTCTCTGCAATCAACACCAAATCATCAGCATACAACATCTCCCATGGGAGTCCATCTCTGAAGTCAGGTGAGAGGGCTTCAAGCACCAAGATAAACAACAAGGGACTCAAAACTGACCCCTGATGCACACCAACATTCACGGAAAACTCATCACTCAAAGCTCCATTCACTCTTACCTGGGTGCGAGCACCCATGTACATGGCCATAACCACCCTAACCAGCCACTCTTCCAACCCTAGCTTTCTCATTGCCCACTTCACCACCTCTCTAGGGACTCTGTCAAAGGCCTTCTCCAAATCAACAAAAACAAAATACAATTCCCTTTTCTTTCCAATATATTTTTCCTGAAGCTGTCAAACAATGAATATGGCATCAGTGGTCCCCCTGCCTGGCACAAACCCAAACTGCATCTCATCGATATTCACTCTTTCTCTAATCATACCTTCTAGAATTCTCTCCATTACTTTCATTATCTGATACCTCTATAATTTCCCCTTTCTAGAGCATCACCCTTTCCTTTGTACACATTTACAATTACACTCTTCAGCCAATCATCTGGAACAACACACTCATATACAATCATATTTATCAGGTCAGTGAATAACCTCACCCCAGTATCTCCTGAGGCCTTCAACATTTCGGCAGTCAACCCAGACACACCTGCCGCCTTCCCCACCCGCATCCTGTCTATTGCCTGACTCACAGTAGCAGTGTCAATCAAAGGACAAGGGCCAAACACTGGATCAGCTGGCTCCAAACCTTCTCTATCCCAATCAAACTCCTCATTCAACAATCGGCTATAATGCTCCCTCCATGCATATTTAATATCCTCACTGTTCACCACTACCCTTCCATCATCATTCTTCACACAAAGCTCACCTACAATATCCCGATTATCCCTCTTCACCTGATTTGCCACCCTAAAAATCATATTTTTCCTTTCTCCATGATTTAGATTATCAAGTAAAAGTCTCTGTGACTCAGACTTCGCCATGTATACCTCTCTTCTAGCCCTGCGCTTGGCAGCCAAGTACTCCTCCCTGTTAACCCCATTCTTCCATTCCCGGAAAAGCCTTCTTTTCTCCTTAACTGCAGCTTCTACACCCTCATCCCACCACCAAGTTACTTTATGTCTTGGTGGGCCTCTTGTCCAACCACATATTGCATCGGTAACTCTCAAGAGGTTGTTCTTAAGGGCTCTATATTGTTCATTAACGCCTCTATCTACGGCTTCCTGTTCAGCCACCACTCTCCTCATCTCACTATAAAAGGCATCCCTTACTGATTGGTTTCCCAGCTTCCATATTTTCCTCCTAGGTACATATGTCCTCCTTCTCATCACTCGTTCCTTAAGCACAATGTCACAAATCAACAGTTTGTGCTGCTGCACACACTCCTCGCTTCCTATAACTTTAACATCCCTCACTAATCTCCTATCAACCCTCCTGACCAGAAAATAATCTATCTGACTACTATTTACCCCGGACTCGTACGTAATCAACCGGCTGATTCTTTTCCTAAAATGTGTGCTGCACACAATCATGTCCATAGCCTCCCCAGACTCGAGTATTCTTTCCCCTTCCGCATTCCTCACACCATATGCACATCCTCCATGGACTCCTTCATAACCTTGAGCTGCTTCACCCACATGACCATTTAAATCCCCTCCAAGAACCACTACCTCATCATCACCCATACCACTCACTACACGTATTAAATCATCCCAAAACCTATCCTTCTCTGCGTCATCCAATCCTACCTGTGGAGCATATGCCGATATAACTGAAATCAATTTCTGCCCGATCAAACTTTTCACCACTACTGTCCTATCACTTACTCTCATAACATTCATGACATATTCCACCCATTTCTCTGCAACCAACACACCCACACCTCCATATCCGTCAGTTCCCCCCTGCCAAAACAACTTATAGTAGCAATCCTTCCCAACAATCTTTCTGGCTGATCCACCCCTGTACCGGACTTCCTGCAAACAAGCCACATCCACCCACCTCCTACTGAATGCCTCAACGACTTCCCCTGCTCTTCCTCTCAAACTTCCCACATTCCACGAACCCACCCTAAACCCCCTGGGTGATTTGCTGTCCTCAGGCTTGCTTTGGTGCTTGTTTTTGTAGTTCATAGTCGGTAAGATAAAGGGGGGTAAACATTCAAAAGGCCCGGCCCATTGCACAGACCCAGGTCCAGGCAATGGATCTGGGACCCCTAGCCCACCAGCTTACCAGTGGCTGTGGTAGTGGCCTCGGGGCACCCTGCCAGGACAGCTGCAGGGACACCCTCCAAGCACGGCTTGGCACTGCAACTGCCCCGCCATTATACACCCACTGATAGGGCAGCCTCCTGGGGTGCTACTCCCAGGTTCGGGTCCCTCTCTACTGAGCGGAAGCAGCGGCCAGGGAACCGCAATGCCCTGTACCCTCTAGCACAGGTTGGAGCCCCATCTCGCCCCGGACCCATGATCTATGCCGGCGGAACCTCAGTCAAGCCTCCCCCCGAAGTCCGCCACTAGGTAGCGGGGGCAAAGTTTTCTGGCAGCATGCCCTTGCTGGCGTCAACCCCTGTAACGTAGTGGGATGCCTTGTACACGGGTTTTATTCGCCCGTGTATGGAGTACAACTCTTATGTGTGGGGAGACTACACACATGGAGCTCTTCTCAATATGGTGGAGTCAAAGGCTTTTTGTCTCATTAACTCTCCTCCTCTTACTGATTCCCTTCAACCTGTGTCTCTTTGCCACACTGTTGCATCTTTATCTCTCTTCTATCGCTACTTCAACGATCACTGTTCCTCCGAACTGTCTGCTTGTATCCCTCCACCTCTACGATGGGCACGTAGTACCCGTCTAGCAACAAACTCTCATCCCATTTCTGTCCAACTCTCTAATGCAAGAGTTAACCGTTACTCCCAGTTCTTCATTTATGTCAACTCTGGAACTGTCTTCCTCTGTCTGTATTCCCTATTTCCTATGATCTCCGGTCTTTGAAACGTAGTGTGTCTAGGCATCTCAAAATGAATGGATCTTGAATTTGGCTCTCTTTTGTATTGTTTTTGCTTTTTCTTGGAAGGAACAGTATGCAGGCCCATGGCCCTAGGTTCCTTCTTCCTTGTATAAAAAAATATATATACAGAAAACCTTGCATAAGCCGAACTTTTAGAAGCCGGAATCTTCAGTTAGCCAAACTCAGGCCGAGACCACGTATGAAAGTAGGCCGAAATGCGAAAGTAGGGGGAGAAATGGTGCCAGGCGGACACGTGGCGCCAGTCTGCTGCTTGCTTTTGGAGACGATAGTTGCGCCATTCTTACTGTCATCTAGTGCTGAGCAGTGCTCTCCTTTTGCCTTCTGCCTTGCCATGGAAGGTTCATAGCTTAAAAGAAGTGATACTGGCACCTCTAGTCATAAAGGAATGAAGCTAAAAAAAAAAAAAAAAAATGTGCGCGTGTGACAGTGTAATGATCATGATTAAAGTTCAGTATTATTATTACTGAAAGAGTTACATTGCAGTCTATTACAGTGATTACATTTAAGTTTAGTTCTTAATATAGAGTGAAATAAATACTGGGTACTGTTTAGAATTTACGTTAAAGTGTAAACTCAACCAGCTCCACCAACTCCGTCTCCAAAACAAAACAAACTGCCGAACTTCGAAGAATCTACTACCTCTAACGAAAGGTGTTACACTGCAGTCTATTACAGTGATTACATTTAAGTTTAGTTCTTAATATAGAGTGATATAAATACTGGGAACTGATAAGAATTTACATTAAAGTATGAAATAAACCACCTCTGTCTCCAAAAAACAAACTGCCAAAGAATCTACTGCCTCTAACAAAAGGTGTTACACTTCAGTCTATTATATTGATTACATTTAAGTTTAGTTCTTAATATAGAGTGAAATACATATTGGGTACCTTTTAGAATTTACGTTCAAGTGTGAGTTAAACCACCTCCACCACCGTCTCCAAAACAAAACAAACTGCCGACGATCTACTGCCTCTGACGAAAGGCAAATTATGTGGACTGAATTCTTTCTTTTTTGTCTTTTTTTATTAATTTATACACTGTATATGCTCCTTTACTTTAGTGTTAAGAAGACAAGTAATAAGCATTGTTATTGCAATTTGGGGGGGTGAAAATCCATCTCCAACACAAGTTACCGACAGTCTGTACTGCCTCTGTGAATTATTTTCTGCCAATTAACCACTTCAGTACTGTGACATCTATTTCTACTTTATTTACGCTACCTCCAGCCGATTTTATGGCACTCAGGACTGGACTCGCATACTGAAGGGGCTAACGAAGGCTGTACCAACCCCGTTCACTTCCGCAGATCCAACCTACACTGACTAAAATTGTCTGGTGGCAGCAAGAACAAAATGAAAATACACCCGGCATGGAAGGGGTTAAATGTACAGTAAACCCTTGATAAGCCGAACTATATGGGGCTCTACCCTGGTTCGAATTACCGATTTTTCCGGCTTACCGAATTTTCACCCACAAAAATTGCTAAATTAC
>JAGKTI010005893.1:0-17316 GCA_018397915.1 Birgus latro
TTATGTTGACATGTCATATCCCTGTGTCTATCCAACATTCAGGCAGAAAAATTCACTCAGTTCTCGATCCACACGGAATGCAGCCCTTGCGCCCTCATACATACTCTTCATGGCATTCAACAGCTTATCATTTACCCCACATATTTTTTATACTTTTCCACATTCCTTGTCTATCTGTTTTGTCATAGCATTCTCCAAATCCATGAAGACAGCATAAAACTCCCTTCCCTTCTGTACAGACTTTTCCACCAACCATCTTAAGATGAATAACTGAGCTACACAACCTCTTCCCTTCCTGAAACCTCCCTGTTCTCCAACTAATTCCTCTGTTATTTCCCTAACTCTGTCAACAAGTATCCTACCTTATACTTTTCCCACTACACTAAGAAGACAATTCCCCTGTGATTACCACACACTTCATTCCCCTTCTTTCCTTTCTACAGGAGAATAATCATTACTGACCTTCTGTTCTCCGGGACTCTACCTTCCTCTCTGGCCAATCTGCACATCTTCCATACCCATTCGTCTACTATCTCTCCCCCATGCTTCAGCATTTCACCATACAGTCCATCAATTCCCGGGGCTTTCCCCAGTTTGACTTATTTCATTGCCTCCACTACTTCCATACTACTAACCTCTTCCTCCCTTCTCATGTCCCTCCTCCTCCTAGCCCATTCGCAGCCACTTATACACTACGCCGCCAAATACTATCAGCTTAAAATGAACAGGTAATCCATTCATTCAATGTCCAGCCTTCCGCACCAAAGGAGAATGTAGAACCTACTATAATTAAGTAAATAAATCCATCCATCATCATGTTCTCTATGTCCCCAACTGGAGTGTGTGGACACAGTGTTAAGCTGGTCAGTTCAGACATACAAGGCAAGAGTAAGCAATTGTGCTTCCCTGGATTGAATTATGAACAACAGATCCCTACCATCTCACGAATTTAAACCTGTAATAAGTTTTCGAGAGAGATGCCTTCATGTGGTGGCATTAATATAACCAGGTGGCTCAATACATGGTTGAACGAAAGTCCCTCGATCCCCCTCCCCTCCCGTCCTCAAAGGAGTTTGGTAGACTGTTTCAGCTTGGAGTCCAAAGAGTGGACATTAGATGAGCCTGGAGCCACAGTAACAGCAAACCACTGAGGCAGATCCGGTTGAAAACATTTAAGTTCCAAGACGACGAGGCGTCCAGACCAATCGGCATAAATATGGCGAAGAAAAATAAATCCCCAAATCATTCACTACTGTAGATATTATTCTTTCATGGTAAAGTTAAGCAATATAACATTGTACTGCCTCTGGCTCTTTTTCAATGACACATCAGATAAAAGGAATTCATCTGTAATAAAACTGTCTAGAGATCGTGAAAATGCCAGATTGATGATGTCCATGAGTTGATGAGGTAGATTCTCCTCTTCCACTACATACTTGCTGTTCCCTAGCAGAATTTTGATCACTTCAACCCCCTCTCCCTCCCCCTCCTTTTGCCCGCAGCCACCTCCTCCATACACGACTCTAACACCCAACCCATGCATCAGGGATTTGACAGTGATTTGCCACACTGTCCAGTCCATTACTCCCCACACTGACTCTCTCTCTCTCTTTCGCTATTCCTCAGTTCACGGAGAGAGAGAGAAAGAGGGGGGGGGATTCAAGGACACAGTGGCTACGTAACATCATGCCAGAATGTTCATTAGGATGGTGTCCACATGTATTCCTATGGACGCAGAAAAAAACACTGTATGTTTCGTACTCAAAGTAACACCGCATGGGACTTCGTAACAACCCTCCCTTAGCGATTTTTTCTGCAAATAGCGCCTTCACATCTTCTCTGTTACTGATGCAGGTTATATTGACATAAAAATGATATCAGCTACATACGAGAGAATGCCAAGGTTCACGTGTGCAGAGGTTCCCCACATACAGCTCTTCTCAACAAGGTGGAGTAAAAGGTTTTTCGTCTTGTTAACTCTCCTCCTCTTACTGGCTCTCTTCAACCACTGTCTCTTCCCGCACTGTTGCAGTTTTATCCCTCTTCTATCGCTACGTCAGTGGTCATTGCTGCTTTGAACTGTCTGCTTGCATCCCTCCATCACTACTGCGGGTACGTAACACCCGTCTGGCAACAACTCTCATCCTTTTTCTGTCCAACTCTCTAATGGAAGAGTTAACCATTACTCCTAGTCCTTCATATATGCAACAGATCAATCTGGAACTGTCTCCCTCTGTATTTATTTTTTACGCCTATATCTCCAGTCTTTCAAATGCAGTGTGTCCAGGCATCTCGAAATGAAATGAACGGTTCTGAATTTGACACTCTGTTTTCTTGTTTTTGTTTTTCCTTGGAGGGAAAAATTTTGCGGGCTCCTTGCCTTTGGTTCCTTCTTTCTTGAATAAAAAAAAAATACGTAAAATATGTCGTAAGAAGGAGGTGTTACAAAGCTTCCTATGTCACCTACAGTGCGGGACATAATATTGATATATACTCAATCAATCAGCAACCTTCCCACTTTACCTTGATGGTTGTTTAAGATCCATAACCAAATTCTACAATGAAATAATTATTGTCAAAGACGATGGCTGAATGTATGCATTAGTTGGATGTTGTACGAAAGGATGCGAGTTCGATCCAGACAGTTGCAGGGAACACACTTATGGCTCAAATATCACTAAAGTAAACTTTACTGATCTTTCATAAAACCCACCGGTGTCATATATACACCCCACGAATGTCGTTACACCAATCTAAAACGACAAAGGTATAACATCTATTCAATATGGACGATAGATATTAGTGCCGAAGGGGTGTGGCTCGTAGGGTACGGTGCTGCTGTACTATAGGGAATTGAATACTTTGTCGATGTCCAGAGACGGACACAGAGACGGAAGAGACTTTATTTTTGCTTAACTGTAAGTAACAACAAGAACATAAAGTTCTAAAGCATACCCATGTTCCTGAATGTATCTTATTAAAATCCCTGAACCTCTAACTGTTAGGGTCTGACTCGACTAACCAAAGTCGTCTTCTGTTATACCAGCTAAAATTCTTAAGTGTATCATTATCTGAATAAGGATTGTCCGAGATATTTTCTTTAGCCATTAACTGCAAAAACTTCTATAAGCTGGACATAATATTCCGACGTTAGCTAGCCAAAGTACACCAACGCCAGCAAAAATGTTATAAAGGTTATCAAGATCCCATAAAACACATTAAATATGTTGATTAAAGCACATGATCAAGGCTCTAAATCACTTCAGAAATTTATCTAAAACATAGACTTGGGGTCTCTTGACACAAATAACCAAAGTGCATAAAACATAATATAAGCAGCTTTTATAAAGCATATTAGGAAAGATCCTTATACATTAATCATCGAGGTTTCCAGCGTTCTGTATTTTGAAAACCATTCTTAAAAAGGTAAAATCATATCTTTGAAAAGAAAATAGCATTAATATTTTCGTTATTATTATCTTATATACATGTTGCTTTTTTGTCGTATTCACTATAACTACTTCACCCCGAGAAAGTAATGTATATTTTCTTGTTTATTTCATTTTTTTCCCATATTCTCTTTATGAGAGTCTCAAACTGAGGGTTTAACTTTAGCTAAGTCAACTCTCCCCCTTCACTACCGGTAGTCATCCCATAGTTGAATAAAATCTTTTGAGAAAAACTTGATTAAAGTAAGGAGAGTGTCAACGGGGCGAAGCGGTTAATGAATAAAGTAAATCTCATAAATATCCCCTACATTTCCATGATATATGAGCCCGGAACAGGTATTTGTCTAAGATGGTAACGCTACAAGCCAGTGTTCCTGAATAAATTTGTAAATAACGCAAGAATTCGCATATTGAAACAACAATAATCACCAAGAGCATTAGACAAAACAGTGGAGTAGAAGACACAAACATACCTACATTTTCTCCACACACACTGCCACACACCTAACTATACTACGAGTACACGCCAAGTCACACCTCCAGGATCCTAGCCGCACACCTTGATTTTTTTTTTTTACCTTTCATGAAATGTGGTATCATGAATGTATTTTTCCTCTCTCTCTCTCTCTCTCTCTCTCTCTCTCTCTCATTAATGTATTTACTTGACTTTTCCTCCCTCAGCACACCAGCTTCACCCCTGGTATATGTCATATCCAGTGCTAGGGGCACGTTCCCACCAGAATATTTATAGCCGTCTCTGTACAGTTGGCTCAGTCAATCTCTGAGTTTGGGCGACTTCCGTTTTAGTTTACTATTGTTGTTTCTAGACGTTATTATTTAGTTAAAGGGAGACTTTTCAGTCTAGACGAGTTAGGTATAGCCGTTAATAACGCTATCACTACTATGAGGTTCCTCCTAACCTGAAACACTAAAACAGAACAAGGAGTAAAGTGAAAAATACTTCAGAAGATTGGAGGGTTAACATGAATTAGGGTGATGTTCAGTTGAGTTTACATTTGATGCTACCAGACATATTTATTCAACTTAGGGGAGGTTGGACGTACTGATGGGATTACTAATGTTACAGCTTACCCATACACTTCGAAACACCTATCCAGGCTGAATAAAATCGTCTGGGGGTGCCAAGAATAAAATAAAAATGACGTCACCAAGCTCAGTGAGTGGAATGGCAGACATTTCCAAGTATAAAATGAAAAAACAGGAAGATTTATGTTTACATATTTAATGCATGCTCATTTAATGGTCTGAAGAGTTGGATCTTTTCACTAAACATAGTATCCACATGTGTGCATCTTTTTCCATTTGAGTAATTCCCAGCACTGTGATATCAAAAACCACTCATGCTAGCGTCCCACTGTAATAACCAGAATTTTGTTACCACCAACGCTGACTCCAGTGCAACACAGGTAATTGAGTACCACCGGTGAATTGATGAATTTAGTCACCAGTGTAACAATCAGAGACTTAGAGATTATGCTGCCACCAGTCTGATAATCAAACAATAGGGAATATGGGAAATAGGGTAGCGTGATCTTACTGACACTTCAGAGATTAAGAGAAATAGGGTAGCGTGATCTTACTGACACTTCAGAGATTAAGAGAAATAGGGTAGCGTGATCTTACTGACACTTTAGAGATTAAGAGAAATAGGGTAGCGTGATCTTATTATAGAGTGCGTGAGTAAGTAGATATTAACACACCTTGCGGGGCACTCAGTCTCGTCTACACTGCTCTTCAGAGGATAGCATAATTCAAACTCGAAGTGACAACCTGAGATTTAATAAGTATTAAGAACCGAAAACAGATTACTCATCGAACTGTGAATGAACAAGAACTGAAAGATAAATTACTCTTCGAACTGTGAATGACACAAAGCAGACGAAGTATAATCAGGATCTATAACTCTAAGAATATGAATCTTCAAATTTAAATTAGTAATTGAGACAGATACACTTGAGTATGAATCTTCACAAACTGAATTAACACTGAAAGTGGTATTGATACACGTGAGTACGATAATCCCGTGGTCAACGATAATCCCGTGGTCACGGATGGACTCTGCTGGAATGCAAAAAGATACAGATACACTTGAATATAGTAATCCCGTGGTCACAGATGAACTTTGCGGGAATTCAGAAGATAGAGTAGACCAAATGAATGGATGATTCAAAATGGACCAGCTGATATTCACTAGGATCACGTGAGCCAAGGGGGAGGAATTTAGTGTGAAATGGGCGTTAGGCAGTTTGACCCGGGCCCGCCGGCTTCAGGTACTCGCAATCTGCAATGGTAGAAGAGTGGAGCGGCAGCCTCATTATTCAATACAAGAGGAGTCTGGGGGAATATCAACAGGTTAACTTATTAACGTATATGAGGATTTACATTACATGAGCAAGGGGAGGAGGGGGAAAATTCAGTGGTCGAGTACTGACCTGCAACGGTAGAAGAGGGGAGAGGCAGTGGCTGTTTTGTTCGTTCGTTCGTTCAAAGTTTCTGCACCTATAATGCAGGCCGGGCCATACATTAGCCCGATCAGTGGGGTGTTGACTGATTAAAACAATAGTAAGGGGGAAGACAGGGCCTGGGGAATGCCCAGCACACACGCCCTGTCTTCTGATGGCTCTGTGGTGTGTGTGGCTGTTTTGTTGTTTGTTGTTGTTTAAAGATGTCTCCCTCTTATAGAGGGAGCCGGGCCTTATATTAGCCCTGTCAGTGGGGTGTGGGCTGATTAAAAATATAGTAAGGGGGAAGACAGGGCCTGGGGATTGCCCAGCACACACGCCATATCTTCTGTCTGGCTTTGTGGTGTGTGTGCTGTTTTGTTGTTTGTTTAAGATTTTTCCCTCCAAAAGGTGGGAACTGGGCCTTAATTGAGCCCAGTCAGAGTTTATATCATTGTAAAAAGGGGGAAGACAGGGCCTGGGGAATGCCCAGCACACACGCCCTGCCTTCTTTTGGTTTGTGGTGTGTGTGCTGTTTTGTGCTGCTCCCGGTCTTTTATTAACTTCTATCACAGTATTCGGAAATTGGCTAGAACTTTAACTGATTACTTGCATCATCAAGGACTCTTCCAAGATTTCTAAACAGTACGAGAAATACTCTTCCACTCAACATACATAGAAAAATGACTTAGGACGTTTAAAATTTTTGTAATAACCGTACGTGAATTTTAATTACATTGAAGCCGAGGCGAATGAGAATCTGAACAAATTATCGCCACGCTGGTTTTTATGGCCCTACAGTGACCTGCAACGCGAGGCCAGTAATGCAAATTTTGCTCTCACAAATGACTATTATCAGCAATTAGAATTCAGATAACTCGTAATTCACTACTACATAGTCCAAAAGGGAAGCACTATTAACACTGTCATGTAAATTCCGAGATCAGAGCATAAAGAAAGACACTCGCGATTGTTAATTCTTCCTAAAACTTAAGCTGCTATGCGTGTTCGCTGGGAATCGGCTGGCCCATATGTATAAACGTAAACCATATTCATACAAATGCTCAACTTAGCATTATCAATAGTAGAATCATACTCACATTATGACTATTAACTAAGACTAAACTTAAATCTAGGACTTAACGGCTAAACATTGCACTGTGCAGACTACATTTACAATATTTAAGCTTAAGAGTACACTTACATTACTAACTTATATTAACTTAAAATTACGGCACTACACCATGATTATAGATAGATACAATAAACGCTGATTTCTAGCCAGAGCAGCAGAATTCCTGACCATCAGTTTTCCTTACCTGTTCAGCAACAATACTGGTTTCTCTTGACCGATTAAGAAGTGGGTATCACCCAACAGATGAATGTTATGGCAACAGTATAAATAAAGTACCTGAACGTACTACACACGTAACCATACAGGGTCCAAAAAATGTTGATGAGCAGTAGGCCTATCCTAATGTTATTCTGAGTAATACAATGGAACACTGAAGATACATATTTCAAGCGTAGAAAAAAATCGTGACTAACTCAGTGAATATCGTGTTAGCATGAGAATTGGAGATTAAAGGGTCACCATTCTCAAATATCAGGGAGACAGAATGAACATACTGGTTTTGGGCTTCTCATCTTACTGCAAGGACCGTCTCTCTCTCTCTCTCTCTCTCTCTCTCTCTCTGAGTAAGTGACTAAACCCTACTATTATCCACCTGAAAAATAAAGATTATGTATGATCCTTGGAAGATACAAAAATAGATCAACGATGTCGTTGCTATAAGATTCGTCTGCAATGTGAGACAGTCCGATGAGAGTGTTTCTGTTGTTTTTAGTGCCATCTTTAAATGATTTTATTTTGATCTGGAGATATTATTGCACTGGAGGGCTTGGATGTAGCTGACAATAACCCCATTACTGACTTGTTCTACTGCAAATTAAGTTGTCTGAGAGTAAAAAAAGACAAAAGGAAGGAGAGAGAGTTGGAGAGTAGACTGTAGCACCAGTCGATCAGGGGGTACTCCCTAGATGGCAAGCTTATGGCAGGGAGAGCTGGAGCTCCCGTTTCATTAGCCCTCGGGACTTGCTTCTGACCATCCCCTTTGCTGACCTTTTTCGGTGTTTCAGTTACATAAAGGGTAGCCCAGCATGTTGTCCAATACATTTTCCTCTAACTGTCAACACCAAACTACATAAACATTATACACTACACTTCCTATTGAAATTGCTAGTAAAAATTTTGGCTTCACAGCACAAAGCCTCAGAGTCTCTAGAGGGGGGAGGGGGCATAAAAGCCCCACCATCTTCCTTTCTCCCAGTGACGACCAAAGGAGATGCCTGAAACCACTGTCTGACTCACTTCCTCATTTCTGCAACATTCATGGTCTTTTCTCTAACTTTCTGTTGAACACCACCTCTCCTCCTCTGATCCTCATCTTTTCTTCCTCACTGAGACTCAACCTAACTAAGACGTCTCACTGCAAACCCTTCTCTGTATCCTCCTACTTTATCTATACTCATTTAAAAGCTAAAGGTGGCTGTTGCGCATATGTACACTCGCCCCCAGAAAGTATCGGTGCACTGTGGGTCCGATGCCATTCGGAATTATTCGACCATGTGGCAGTGACGGCACGTTAATACCTGTATATGAAGGACACAAGAGGTATCTGATTCAGCAGTCATCTATCGTCTGCAATTCCTGCGTGTGGGAGGAAAGAGTCGCAATTTCCAGTTTTCTTTGTTCCGTGCATCATAATATTAGCAAATATTCTGCACGGATACTTTCTAGTGCGAGTGTATGCAACAACATATTTTGCTCTTGTACTCTTGAACTTGAATCTTCCGAATTATCTACTCCCTGTCTTTGACTGTCCTGTCATTCTTTGACTAAAGATAGCTGTGCTGTTTACTTATTCCCTGATTCTACTGACCATGAAAAATTCCTTGACTATCTTACATCTAAGATGGAACACATCCTATCAATTTTTCCTTTCTCTGGAATCTCCATTCTAGGTGGTTTCGATGTTCACCATCAACTTTGGTTCTCTTCTCTTTTTACTGATGCACCTTGTGAACAAGCCTGCATTATTTCTCTCCTTAACGACCTAGTGCAGCTTATAGAGCACCCTACCTATAACCATCTCCGCCTTGAAGTGAATTTCAACATACATAACTTCTTCCTTAAAAATAGTCCTTTTGCTTAGACATTTTGTGTTTTCTCTTCGTTGGGTTCCTCAGATCACAACCTTATCACCTCAACCTGTCCTATCGCTCCAGTATAGCCTTTGGACCTTCCCAGAAAGCTGCAGCTATGGCACTTTGCAGCTGCTGATTGGGAGGCCTTCAGGTGATACTTCTTTGATCTTCCTTGGAATGATTATTGCATCATACTTATATCTTTCATTCTTGCTGGAAGTTTGCTCTCATGCTGCGTGTCCCAAACAAGGGACCCATTTGCTTTCTGTTCTTAACATAAAAATTTTAAAGCATCTTTAGTGTCACAACATTCTTTCCGATCGTCAGTAAGGGTTCTGTCAGGGATGCTCCACTGGTGATCTTCTCACCAATCTTTCAGACTCCTGGACATCCTTATTCAGGACTTTGGCGAAAGCTTTGCCATTGCACTTGACATCTCAAAGGCTTTGGATCGAGTCTGGCATGAATATTTAATTTCCAAACCCCCCTTTTACGGTTTCTAGCCTGCTATCTATGCCTTCATTTCTAGCTTTCTTTCTGATCATACTGTTATTGATGGCCACCATTCTTCTCATGAACCTGTCAACAGTGGTGTTCCTCAGGGTTCTGTCCCATCACCAACTCACTTCCTTCTATTCATCAATGACCTAAGTTGTACATCAGACCCTGTCCACTCGTACATTGATGACTCCACCCTTCATCTTTCCATTTGTTTTTTTTGCAGTGTCCATCTCAGCAGTTACTTCAGCAAACAAGGTATGAGGCTATGACTCACCTAATGTCTGACCTGGTTCATATCTCTGACTGGGGAAAAAGTAATTTTTTTTTTTAATGCATCAAAAAGTCAGTTCTTACAACTTTCAACCCATCAAATTCTTCCTCAGGGGTATCCTCTATTTTTTTTTTTTTTTACAATATCCACTTCAATCCTGCCACCTTTAAACATACTTGGGGTTTCAGTCTCTCAGGATTTATCTTGGGAATGTCATATTACATATGTTGTAAAATCTGCTTCCAGTAGATTAGGTGTGCTAAGCTGACTCCGTGCCTTCTTTACCCCTGTACAGTTGTTGCCTTTATCCGGGTTTTATTCGCCCTTGTGAAGAGTACAACTCTCATGTGTGGGAAGACTCCCCACATACAGCTATTCTCAAAATGGTGGAGTCTAAAGGCTTTTCTTCTAATTACCTCTCCTCCTCTTTCTTGCTCCCTTCATCCTCTGTCTCTATGCCTCACTGCAGCTTTATTTCTTTTCTATCGCTACTTCAATGGTCACTGCTCCTCTGAACTGACTGCTTAAATTCCTCCACCACTTCGGCTGGTGCGTTGCACCCTTCCAGCAACTAACTCTCATTCCTATTCATTCCAACTCTCTAATGCAAGAATTTACCGTTACTCCCAGTCCCTCACGTACGGAACAGGTCAACTCTGGAACTGTCTTCCTCTGTCTGCATTTCCTACAGCCTATGACCTCCAGTCTTTCAAACGCAGTGTGTCCAGGCATCTCCAAAGGAATAGACATTGAATGTGGCTCTCTGCTATCTTGTTTTTTGCTTTGTCTAGAAGGAAACGATCTTACGGGCTTCTGGCCCTTGATTCCTTTTTCCCTGCTAAAAAAAGAAGAAGTATCTTACGAATTTCTGGTTTTAACTTAGTACAAGATCGCTAACAGAGTTTTTGCATGGACAGTATTATGCGGAGTACGAGAATACTGGCTGCACAGTCGTTCTATTATGACTCACTGGCTGTAAGCCTAAACTTTATATCGCGAAGAGAAATATAAGTTCCTAGTTTTGAAGACAATTTCTGAATCACATGGCGAAGGTAAACCTAGTCTAGCTTCTCTATATTTTTACTCATTAAGGCTGACAACAGAACTTCCATCAACGTCCATCTTATTAGGAACTTTTTTCCCTTCTAGATTTCAGCTATAATTGTTGTATTCAGCTTGTCATTGGCTTTAAATATGGAGAAGGTAAATAGCAGCCTTCTTGAATATCCTTTATTACAGTAGATCATCCACGTGATCAGTTAACATCGTCTGGTTGCAGTAAGAACAAACCTCAAAAAGGCATCAACGGACTGAAGAGTTCTAGTTAAAAGAATGGAGTGCTTACCTGTGCTCCATTAATAAGGCAGGGATAATGAGTCAGGTGGTGCGTGACAATTAGTGCCATACTTCCACAGCACTGAACACACCTCATTACCACATTCAAACTCTTACTAAAACCAGCTTCACATTGCCAAGAAAATCTGGGATGGCAATACACCACCGGTGGGGCAGAAGGCGGGTCCAAAAATGTTAGAGGGAGGGGAGGGTACTGCAGAGGTCGTCAATTACAATAGCAATGAGTGTTTAACTTAGTGTCGTGTGTGTGAGGGCTGGACGACCGTAGCATGGGTGTGAGGTGTAGTTTTAATGGTGGTGTAATGTGGTCGTGCTGGGGTGTGGTGGTAAGGCTAGGTGGTGGCGACAGTGCTGGCAAAGTGGTACGATAGTGCGAATGGTAAAGCTCGTGATGTGGTGTGGCTGTGGGGATGTGGTGGTGATAGTGTGTTGTCGATGTTGTAGTAGTAGTAGTAGTTGTTCCCTAGGCAGTCTGGCCGAACAGCCCCGAGTTCCTAAGGAAGGCCATGGCCGAGACAGGGCTTTCCCACGGAGCTCTCATGGAGTGCATGTTGTGTTGTTGGCGTAGGTGATTGTGTGCAATGCAGTCTTCCATGATGTACTTAATAGTATGGGGTGCTGTGTTACATCCTGGACAGGCATCAGCGACGGAGTCATCCAGCCTCTTCTGATAACTTAAGAGGGCTGGATGATACCCACATCTCAGCCTGCCCAGGTGGACCCTGTCCTCACGGGGGAGATAGCTGTCGGAAGGATGGATATCTGGAGGCCGTCCATGCAGCTGTGTGTTGTCTTTGAGGGACTGAATGGAACGGCGAGTGATCTGAGTATGAATATGCTTCTGGAAGCTGGTCTGAGGCGGGCAGGGGGGAAGAGATGATAGTATTTGTGTATGATATCGTGTGCTGGGTGTTGTTTTGGTGTTCCTTGGTGTGTGTGGATGTGCTGCCATGTAGTGTAGTGGATGTTGTGGGTTTGTGGAGCCTGCAGCGAGAAATTGGGTGCCTCTCATGTCTAGATGATCCTTGACTTTGAGGACTTTGGTTTCTTGGTGTAGGTGGTCTATAGGTGTAGTGGCTGTGCAGCCTGTGATTATTTTTAGGGCCTTGTTTTGTATGGTCTGAAGAGTGTTACAGTGTCCTTTAGTGAGGTTAGGAGCCCAAGCAGGGCTTGCATAATTCATCACTGAGCATATATATTGTTTGTATACTGTGGTGGTGGTTTCTTTGTTGTGTCCAAATGTTGTATGGGCAAGTGACTTCAAGGCATTGAGTCTAGGTGTTAATTTATTTTTGGTGTTTATGATGTGCTGTTTAAATGACATTGATGTATTGTATGTTACACCAAGGATTTTGTGTGTGTGTGGTAGGGGAGTGTTGTCTATGGTGAGGTGTGGAATGTGACTGTGTTCTGCTGTCCAGTTTGTGAGAAGGGTCACTGTAGATTTGGTTGGGGCTATTTTGAGTCTGTTTGTGGTCAACCATTCGTGCAGTGTGTTGAGGTAAGGTTGGAGGATGTGTGCGGCTGTGTTTGCGTTTTGGTGTGTGCATGTAAGTGTTATGTCGTCTGCATAGGAAGCTATGTGACAAATACACATTTGTTGTGTGTGGGGTGTGGGTATATCATGCATGTATAGGTTGAAGAGTGTAGGAGACAAGACAGATCCTTGGGGGACGCCATTTGTGAAGTTTCTGATGTTCGAGGACTGACCAGCAAAAGTTACATGTGCATATCTCCCTGCTAAGTAGTTTGCCAGCCATCTTTTTGTGCTATTGTGCATGTTTGTGTTGAATATTTTGTTTGTAAGGTTGTGGCGGAGGATGGAATCAAAAGCTTTACTAATGTCTAGTGTGACAAGGAGTGTTCTATGTGGTGGCCTAGCTGAATTCATGCCATCAAAAACTCTCTGTGTGAGGTCTGTAAGAAGAGTGTTTGTGGAGTGTAGTGGCCTAAAACCATCTTGTGATGGGGCTAGGGGGGGTGTGAGGTGTAACTAGTTGTAGTACCAGTCTTTCAGTGACTTTGGAGGTGGTGCAGAGGAGTGTGATGGGGCGGTGTGAGAAAGGTAATGTGGGGTCTTTGTTGGGGTTGGGGATAGTGATGATAATGCCATGCTTCCAGATGTTGGGTATTATGTTGTGTGCGTAGCTGTAGTTTGATATGTTGGTGAGTGCTTGTATGCCTTGTGGTCCAAGGTGTTTAAGGTGTATGTTGCTTATGTTGTCTGGTCCACAGGCGGATGAGTGCTTGAGGTTGCTGATGTGCTTCATCTGGTTGTAAGTGAAAGGTGCGAAGTCTGGGTCTGTGGGGAACTGTCTCTTACGTCGGATGATACGTCGGTCGTCACGATGGGGATTTAGGTGGCTGACATGTGAAAAGTGATTGATGAGAGTGTTTGCTTGTTGTTTGTTTGAAGGTATGGTGTCTGTTGTTGCGATGGCAGTGTGTGATTGTGTATTGTTGCTGTTGGGGAGTGTGATGCTGTTTAGTGTTTTGTAGAGTTTGCTGGTGTTTGTTTTTTGATCAAGTGTTTGGAGATAATTCCAATTTAGTGTTTACTGTTCTGATATTTTATTGTTTATTTGAGTGTTGAGTTCTTGTATTTGCTGTATGGTGTCATGCGTATGTGGTGTTCGGGAGTGTCGTAGAGTGTCCCGTTGTCTGATGAGGCCTTGAATTTCTGGTGTGAAATTGGGGTTGTGTCTTTTTCTGTTGCCTCTAGGGATGTGTCTTTTGTCTGCGTTTTGTATAATTGTATTGAAGGTGTGCACAGCGCTGTTGATGTTTGTGATGGATGTACTGTTTAATGTTTCAAAGTGTTGTTCTGTTTCAGTTGTTGTGGTGGTGTTGTGGTGGTGTGCATGGGATAGTGGTACTGGATATGGGGGGGGGGAATATCATTTTGGCTGTATGAGTGGGGTTTGTTTTGGTACTGTAGTTGGGATAGTATTTGGGGTTGTGACTGAGGACAAGTGGTAATGTTACTTTGATGATGACGATGTGGTACTGTAACTATTCTGGTATCGGTGATGTGTTAGTGGTGATGTGATGTTGGTGGGAAAGGTGTAGCGTTGGTGGTAATGCGGTGATGGTAATGGGAGCTGTGCTGGTGTTGTGAGGACTTGGGATGGAAATGATTGTGGAGATGTAGTAGTGCTACTGTGGTAGTGGTGATATGGTGGTGGTGGTGAGGCATGCAGGGTGTGTTGGTGTAACTGAGATTGTGCTAATAGAGGTGGTGTGCTAATAGAGGTGTGATGTGGTGTTGGTGATCGTGATGTAGCAGTGGTAAGGCACTGAATTACATCCGAGGTGGGGGGCTGGGAGTTGGGACGGGTTTATTTCCCACATACTGCAGCTCAGGGGAGGGAAATCGGATTAATCCCTCCGTAAATGCTGGACTAAGTAGCTGAACTTTGAGTTCCTACGCTCCTGTTGGGGCAAAATAGGATGGAATGATGGACGAAGAAGAGACATTTTGAATTACAAGAGTGAAATACAGCCTTCTTTCAAGCCTGCACAGTTAGAGGGCTCTTCCTATGCTGAGTAAATTCGTAAGACAGTAGCAGGAATTTAGTGGAAATAAGACTACCTCACAATTAAATGCTAATTCAGTGGTTCCTGGGCAGGTCAGACTTTTGACCAAGTTTGTTTCACCATTCCCCCTGTTCATTCGTAATTAAAACCTGAGAGCAGAAGACAAACTCAACTGTTGTAGGTTGCCTTCCACAACAAATATGTGACTTGGAAAAGCTTATTTGTCTGACTTAATGATCTCGGTGCGGTCGACAGGCATAAATATAAGTCTTCTTCATCATGATAACACCCTACATTTAACCAGTCTACTCAGTGCTTACAAATACGTTTATGTGAAGCCATAAAACGTGGTGAATGTTTTTGACGTATCCGAATACACCAGGATTCTGGGGCTTGAATGATGGTTGAATGGAAGCGTGGCCCATTGGACTGGGCAAATTTGGGCTGTCTGGACATTGCTACTCCTCACCCTGCCCTGAGCCCCTTGGATAGCGACCTTATTAGTCCACCAAAATGGCCGCTATCCATGAAATCGCTACCCGAGGGGCAAACTTCTTACCTAAAAAAATTAATAGAGTCCTGGACTCCTTCAGCTATACCCCTAATTTTCTCCATTACCCATCAGTATCACGTCATATTTCTTCAGTACTGTAATAACATAAACGTATACTACATATTCAAAAAATTATCTTTTTCTTTTCCTCCATGCAGTATTGTTTCTTTGGCTTGCCACGCACGTAGTCTGGCCTTTTCGGTCACTTTTACATTACCAGCACTTCCTGTTTTTTGCCTGGGCCACCACCACCACTTGGGCCAGCCCCCGAAGTTGAAGCCATGATATCAGAACACTCAGTAGCCAAACAACCCCATCAGGCCAATCGTAAGCTCTGTAGGCTCTACGACATACAAGCTCTCAAAGTGGCTTGTAACACTGTTGTCCCCTGTTGCAGGCACTATCTCTGATTCATTTGTACAAAACAATGAGGATTTGGTAAGAAAGTTAAAATCTCTAAATGTCATGTACCCCTACAAATTAGTCAGCTCTGATGATAAATCATTATTCACAAATGTCCCTGTTGATGATGTTTTAACTTTCCTGCCAAGCATTGTGGGTAGTAAAATTGATGGTATTCCCTCTGAAAACATTATCAAGCTAATTAAATTGTGCATAGTAAATTCGTCTTTTACCTTTGAAGGTAAATATTACACACAAAAATTTGGTATGGCAATGGGTAATCCCCTTTCACCAGTTCTGGTAAATATTTACATGGAATACTTTGAGAAACATTTACTGACCTCCGTAAAGGAGCTAAACATAGTTTGGCTCCGATACGTGGATGATAGCCTTTGCTTCTGGCCTAATAGTCTTCCCATTGATGAATTTCTCCTGAAATTAAATTCGTTAGTTCCATCGATAAAGTTTATTCATGAGATGGAAATGGATAATGAACTGCCATTTTTGGATGCAAAAGTTATCAGGGACCAAAATTTTTTGAAGACTAAAGTATACAGAAAACCTACAAATATTATGTCATATGTGCATTATTATTCAACCCATCACATTAATGTAAAATGATCTGTGTTCATATCCATGTATTTGAGAGCATATTGAATTTCAGACCCAGAATTTTTAGATGATGAACTAAAAATGATTCAGAGCATTGGACAGAAGCTAAAATATCCACCAAGTATACTAACTCAGTGCCACAATACAGCCAAGAAACGATTCCTTGAAGGAAAAACTAGTAAGCCAGATCGCGAGAATTTTCAAAGAACCCTTGTCCTCCCCTTCCATGAAAATTTTCTTGATGTAACTCACATACTGAAGAAATTTAACGCACAAGTAGTATTCAAATATGAGTACACCATAAAAAAAAAACCTTATCAAAAACAGCCCTTTCAGTAATTCAGGTGTTATTTACAAAATCCCATGTAACAGCTGTAACAAATTTTATATAGGATAAACTGGGAAAGATTTGGAAACTAGAATCTCACAACATAAATACAGTGTAAGGACAGCCCAACAGAGTAGTGGTTTATTTCAGCACAAACCATCCAGTGATCACCATATTGACTGGGCTGGCTCTAAGGTTCTAGCATGATCAAAAAGCTTTGATGAAAGAAATGTAATAGAATCTTGGCTAATTTCTGGCACGTATGAAAAGAATATAAACATGAGCTATGGTCATTTCAAGTGTGATAAATTGTTAAATGAATTAATTTTAAATCAGTATCCCCCAGACTAATAACTGGTTGTTCCTTGTCGTCTCCTGGTAGTGTAGTCACACCTGTGTGGGACACACTCAGCATTAATCCTCTAGGTCTTAAGTTAAGCCGCAGTATTTATCCCTGCCCCCTTTTTTGTCAAGTGCATCCCTAAGGATGCTGCCTGTTGTCATCCTTTGTTCTGTGTGCCACTCCCGGCTTCGGGTGTGCATAAAAGACCTCTACCCTTCACATCTCTGTCTCACTCTGTCTGAAGATGTAATATACGAAAGTACCCACCGTCGCTCCTTTCATTTCTCCTGTGGTT
>JAGKTI010005893.1:17436-33650 GCA_018397915.1 Birgus latro
GAGGAAAAAGAAACGGAAGTGAAATTTTTGCCTATGTTTTGTCAGCATCTTGTTACGTCTCAAGATTTTTGATAACTAATTAATGCCATTTTGAAGATTTCAGTTTATTTCACACATGTTCTACTAATGATGTCAAATTAACTACTCTCAGAGTAACCCTTAAATCCTCTCGCAAAGAAATCCCGACCACAACAGGGTAAAGGGTACACCAGTATTGACACAATATTGTCGTAACTCACTCCCAGCTGAATAAAATCGTCTGTCATTCGCTGCAACAGAATTCTAGAGTTGCCCCCAAGCACGAGAGGGTTAAAGACCTTCATGACAAAAATACAGGGGGAAGAGGAGGGACCGAGGATGAGATGTGAGGATGGAGTACATAGGTATACGAGGGATGGGGGTGTGGGCTGGAGAAACGGAATGACTTGGACACGACTCGCTTTTGGCTACCCCTTCTGGTAATAAGGCCTCTAGTTATAGACAAATAAGACAGGAAACATACACGTTATTTTCCAAAGATATTCAGTACAGTACATGACAGAAGGATTTTCTGAAACCTTGGCTGCATGTGTTGTTTGTCAAATATATGACCAACAAAGCGCTGGTTGCACTGAACACTGTATAACAGAGAAAGTTTTATATATTCCGACAGTACCAAAACCTTTTTGTTTTATTTGTATTTTTTAAATCAGGACATCCGCTGCAGTTTGGCAATAAAATTGAACTCTCATTCACTGGAACAACCGCCAGGCAAAGCGTTTTCGGTATTGGCCCTCACGTGAATTTCGTTCAATGTTTCTATAAAAAAATCGTCACAGGGTGATGTGGGGGGATAGGAGAAAAGAGAGAGGAGACAGAGAGAGTTGGGGAAGGGAGGGGAGAAAAAGATGGAAAGAGGAGAAAGGGATGGGGAACCAAAAAGGAAACCAAAGAGGGGAGAGAGAGGAAAGATAAGAGAGTCCTTGTAACTGGTATGAAGAGACCAATAATAAAAACCTGGCCAGTGGGGTGGGAGCTGTACACAACTTTGGAAAAGTTACTTTCTGTAGAAGACAATACCACACATCATACCCAGCACACACCGCCAGGACACAACACCACACACATCACACAGCAGACCTATTGCCTTTATTTATACTGCCACACCACACTGCCATAACACACTGTCGTGGCACACTGCCAAACCACACTGCAACGACACACTGCCCGACTCCACCGTCAAATCACAATGCCATGACAGTCACACCACACTGCCATGGCACAGTGTCACACCACAAAACCGTGACACTTTCTCACTCCACTGCCATGACACACAGCACACACACTACCCTTTTCAAACTGCCACACCAAACTGCCTGATACACGTCCGCATGACACGGCTACACTTCACACTGTCAAGGTTCACACTGTCACACTTCACACTGTCACACGCCACACACGTTGCTATTATTCACACTGCCACGCCATATCGCCATGACACGCTTACACATCACACGGCCACATTTCACACTGCCAAGCTTCACACAGCCACACTTCACAGTGTCACATGTCACACCACACTGTCATATGTCATGACAGACTGCCACATTTACACTGGCAGACTTCTAACCACCAACTTTCATATTGCCTACCATACGCAGCCATAGTTACCTTCCAATATCACACTTAACACTACAGTTCTTCATGCCACCCATCTCAAACTGCCACGCTTCATAATGCACGGATGCATACTGTCCCTCCTCATACTGCTACATTACAACAAACAGTGACATGTCAAACACTAACATCATATTGCCACACTTCACTCTCCCCGCCTACCCATCCCCCACAACACCTCACAGCTGCACTCCACACAGTTAGCCCTACCATTTCTTACTGCACAAACTTTTGTAACACCCTGTAGGTATACATCAAAAGGATTAGAGAAAGAAGAGTAAAGGGTTAGAAGTAAAAAAAAAAAAACAGATTCAGACGAAAGAGGTAACGATACATAGACTACAGATATTTGAGTTCTGGTCGGGATGGAAAGAGAGAGAGAGGGAGAGAGATTTAATTTTCCAAATGCAAGAACGCTGTTATAAACCGCTTCCATTCGATAAACCTTTCATATTTTATTCGCGCTTCCTGAAGACTATTTTATTCACAAACGTTTAAACTTAACGAACCGGGTTTATAAATATTTTCCAATACCTCCTTGGGGGCTCTCCTAAGGTAGGATGGCCTACTGAACGGGAAAAAAATCATCCTATAGCAGAAAGGGTAAAAAACTAAGAAGATAATTTTCACTGGAACAAACAGTTTAATACGTAAGCTTTAGAACAACGTTTAGGTCAGATGCTGTACTAAGTGATCTCTAATTATCTAAGGCATTATTAAGTGTTACTATCTTTTGGGTGCTATGATAATACAATCAGTTACAACTGCACACTCAGCCGCCTTATTGGTGAATTAAACACCTACTTGTACCTCAGAGAAACAGAAGGTGGGACAGTTATTACGCATCTCAATTCTCTTGTGTTCAGGGGTTTACGGTCAGCGTTACCAGTCTCTAGCTTGGATCATTTTCCGTTTCCCAATATCGTTTTCATGCTTTATAATAGTTACTTTTTGTTTCCTACAGTGATTGCATGGTTGATTTATGATTTAATGAAACATCTGAAATATCTTCGCTCCTTACAAAAACAGACCGATCCTTCGCCCCAACACATGAAAACTGGTAATTCAGAATATATGAATCACCTTGATTATGGTGAGAGGAGTAGGTCCCTTACTATATATATACATATATATAAACCGAAAGACGTCTTATCTTTATAATAAACCATTTCTAATAATGTAGATCCTTTGTTTGTATGTAGCTTTATACAGTATTTGATAAAGCTCGTTAGAATGATATGTTGTCTAGTACAAACAAATTCTTATCCTGTTAAGGTGTTTTCTTAAGAACAACATAATAAACAATTAAATGTTTAGCCCCATCATTTACACGCCTTTTTTCCCTCTTCCTACTACGTCCAGATGATTTTTCACAACTAATGTGACACCTTTGGTAGTGAATGAATTATTTAGACACCCTCTCAACCTTTAAAAGTCTGGCCAAAGTTGCATACAGTTGTTGTGGTGATACTGGCAAGATCAAATAACGTCCAGTTGTTCAACGGGATAAGTAAGAGAATACATAACACAACACTTATTATACAGAGAGAGTTGCAGTAGTTGCAAGAATGAGAAACCACAAATATGGGTGTCCACAGGTATATGAAAAGTTACGATAAACTATAACAACAAAGAGAGTGCACAACAGCTATAGTAAGAGTGACAGCCAACAGGTTTATACACAATTACGATACATTTATGAATAGCAAGGGAGAGAAAACTGAAAAAAAATATGGATGTAGGAATGGTAAGAGAACTTATCTGTAGATGTATAAATAACCCTGGCAGTTGTAAGAATGACAAACGGACATATGTGGTAGTCGATGGTTATATGAAGAGCAATGGCAAATACAAGAAAACGGAAACTAATAGCAGGTACAAGAAAGAGAAGCGATTAAACAATAATTATCAATAATATGTCTAATATCCAAAGTAGATGCATGAAGATTAACTCATAGAAAATATGTTACTTAATAGGTATAAACTGGGATACGATAGATGGAATTATAAAAGAACACGTGACAATTAATCTGTAAACAGTGGCAAAATGTATGTCATATGACATCTGCATAAATAACATGATTAACAGGTAAATGTACCATCATACAAAAAAGTATCCTTCTCAAGTGAACGCAAGACTCCACAGTGATTAAAGGGGTTCGAGCAGGGTCGAGATTCTTGGCAATTCTCGTTGTCTGAAACGTCAGGAAAGGTCCGGTACTTCATATAGTGAATCAAGTCTCGAGTCGTGGATTACAGATACCCGATACCGAGTCGGCGTTAGCTAATCCCGCATTTTATGGTCATAAGGCATGGAATCGACTTTTATGGACGGTCGTGGAGAGTGAGGCCGTTTTCTGAGCTCTCCTCCAGATTTCAGGGCTGCTCTACCGGCAATTAGTTTTTTTTTTCTTTTACCCTTCTGGAGAGTGTTAGGATAGCTAGTTCCTCATATTGCTCCCCTCCTTCATAGCTTGGTACAGTAGGTGTCTGTACCGTAATACTACGATTGCCTTTGTTTGCTGCCCACGGGGGGTCCCCCCCACTGATCGCCCTGGGGCGTCAATTAACACGGTCGAGCCTCCCTGGAGTGGTTGTAGAGGGAAACCTCAGCCTTAGGTGTTTCGCCCAGGTTTGCTTTGTCTCTTTCTCTCTTATCTCCTTCTTCCCACTTCCCCCGTTAAGGGGAAATGGTTACAATGGTGGACGCCTTTTCCGCCTCCCCCACACCCCAGGGGGCAGGTGGTCCTGACCAACCCCCGACTTTTTCACTGAGTGACGTATCAAATGACCACCCATGGACTCGAGCCCCACTCGACATTTCTGCACATAATGCTACCTATGTACTATTGCATGCGACTGGTTCTACCTCACTGGCTAGTCTCAATGCTTTTCTTATCAAGAAAGTCATTGACGGCTGCGCTGGTGAAGTTGAACAGGTTAAAAAACCTGCTTCTGGAGACCTCCTTATCAAGAAACTAAATTCAAATCAAGTTAAAGATTTGCTCAATCCAAGTAAGTTCCATTGCTATGATGTTGAGCCAAGGATCCCTCACTCCATGGATTGCTGCAAGGGTGTTATCACTTGAAGGGACCTCATGATGATGGATGAGGACGATATTGCTTGGACAAGATGTCAATGACGCTCGATTTATAACCAGATTTACTGAAGGCATCAAGAAGAAGACCGCCACTATTGTCTTATCTTTTGGCAGGGTCACACTTCTCTCCAGTGTCAAATTTGGATACGGAACTTTTAATGTCAGACCTTACATCCCAAGTCCCCTTCAGTGCTCAAAATGCCATATTAATGGGCATACAGAAAAGGCTTGTCAGTCTTGTCAGTCAGTGTGTGGTAGGTGTGCAGCTCAGGGTCATGTTGCTGAACACTCTACATCAGAGAGTGTAATTTGCTTTCATTGTAAGGGTGCTCACTCCACTTCTCGAAGGACTGCCCGAACTGGAAGAAGGAGAAAGAGGTCTGCACAGTTAAAGCCACGGAAGGCATATCCTATTACGATGCTGGGAAGAAGGTAGGGGAGTTGCATGCGACTCCCAAGCCTAATGTTTCCTATGCATTGGCGGTTGTGTCCCGGCCTGTGATGTGCACGGTGAAGACTCAGACTGACCCTGACGCCAGCTCTCCTGTCACACACACTGCACCATCATCTGCTCCTCTTGTACGTTCCGACTCTTTCTCTGACACCCTTGCTCCATCTTCTTACTCACAGGCCCCTGCTGCTTCTCAGGCAGTGCCATCTAAACAGAAGTCTGAGAAGCCTGAAAACACTAACTAGACCACCCTTACCAACCAAGTCACGAGCTCGTGCCATACCTGCTCCTACTCCAGCATGGGAGAAAGAATTAGCACTTTCTCAGGGGAGACTGGGAGCCTAGTTATTGATGATCATCGTATGGAGGTTTCCATTAGGTAGCACAGGGATATGTCCCCTGGTAGCCACTCGCCTGGCAGTGGGCGGCATAAAATACCTAAGCACACTGGCCCCTCTCATGAATCTTAAACTGCCAAATTTACTGTGTTACAGTGGAATTGTAGGACTCTTGTGAAGAAATTACACAATATAGCAATTTTGCTATCTGGACACAGGCCAGACGTTATTTGTTTACAGAAGACTCACTTGGTGTATCACCCTGATCCCCCACAGTTCAAACATTACCATTCGTATAGAAGATATAATTGTCATGCAGTTTCTATACACACCCACTAATCACACCCACAAACGGAGTGGTTCTAAATTCTTCTCTGGAAGCTGTCGCATGCAGATTAAAATGTAATAACATGTATCTGTCTATTTGCTCTGTCTACTGTCCTCCCAGTGGTCCCATTGATGTTAATGCTTTCACTTCACTAGCCCATCAACTTCAGGGTCATAAATTAATTATAGGCATTTTTAACGCCTATCACTGTCAGAGGGGAAGCTTGAGGAGTGATGGAAGGGGGGAACAAGTAGCCAGCCTCATATTACAGTCAAACCTCTGTCTTCTAAACAATGGTAGAGCAACTAGCAACATGTCATGTATGAAGCTGTCCTTGTCATCTCCCGATATATGCACTAACATCTCTTGGGACGCGTATGATGACTCGGTGGGTAGCTATCATTTTCCTATCTGTCTTTCTTATGCACGCGACAATTCTCGTCCTCTCCCACAACCTAAATTTAACTTTAAGAAAGCAGACTGGGGGTATTACTCACGCGTCGCCAATCTGATACATTGGGAGATAACATTGATGAGAAAGTTGCACACCAACAGAGTTAAACTCTATTGCCTACAAAGTGGCTAAGGCTGAGACAAGGACAATTAAAGCAGCAAAATGGCACAACTGACATAGTTTTGTGTCCACAATGAATCGCACCACCCCCCTAAGTCAGGTCTGGTACATCACAAATGAACTTAACAACAGGTACACCCAGTCACCATTCACACCACTTGAGGTGGCCGGGAATGTCACTGACGATCCCGTGGACATTGAGAATGCTAATGCTGAACATTTTGCCCAGGTAAGCAGCTCAGCCAACTACAATCCTCGTTTTCTCCGTTATAAGCATATGGCTGAGCTGCAGAACTTACACTTTGCCATAAGAGATGGAGATACCAGCTACAACTCCGAATTTACATTATTTGAACTTCTCCTTGCCTGAAAATATTGTAAAGGCTCCAGTCCCAGCACATCCACCATTATGTACGGTATGATTTAGCATCTTACTCAGGCCAACTGAGTAAGCTGTTAGCGGTGTACAATGTGATTTGGGCATCTCGCACGTTCCCAAACTCATGGCACTACGAGCACATCATACCGCCAGGACAGTCACCTTATGACTCCCAGTTCGTTTTGACCGATTGCACTGACCGTCTATATAGTCTTTGAACTTGTGGTTAACCCGTCACGTCCCGACCAATTTCCCACCTCCGATACCTCCCAGTCCCGAGCAATTTCGGAATTATTATTTTTTGTCTCAGACCTTCGCATTTGGTGAGAAACATCGAAAATTATTAGAGAAATTGCCCTCCTGAGGCTATAAATGGTGCTACTCGTGATAAGCCAGCCTTACGTTTTCCCTCTATCTCAGGGTACCTGGCTAAAGAAAACGAACTATGGAAGGATTAACTAATTCAAGCCACTTTAAATTGCGTATTTATTTATTTATTTGGTAAGAATTTATGTGTAATTTATAGGCATTTATATAGGCAATAGAAGCATTGTTCAGTCACTAAACAAGCCACATATGGCACCTTCCTTTACGACATTACCACCTCATCACTTCTGTTTGTTTCTTGCTCTTGCTTCTTTATTTCTTTGTCCTTCACCTCATGAATCACTTTCACCGTGAATTTCGTCATTGGAGAGACTGGGGCAACATGTCTTTACTGGCCAGGTCACTGCTAACAGGTGAATTGCCGAGTGTGGGGGGAGGGGAGAGAGTGTGTCAGGTGGGGCTAGGCAGTATCCCCACATGACAGCAGATAGAGGAAGGTCTCCCACATATGCCTACCAAAAATCACCCATGAAACTTGAAAATTGTGCAAATTATGACCCCTGCAATTGCCGACGTACCCGTATGTCGATGGGTCTAGCTGTGACAAAACGTTGTGATGTACCCATATGTCGACGGGACGCCTCGGGTTAATAGAAGATTACTTGTTGTTTTAGAGTAAAACGTGTGTTAAAAGATCAAGAGAGGGGATTCCGTAAATACATGTCCATTCCGGATCATTTAGTACACCTGGAGCATTGCACAGCTGAGGCTTTTGCCAATCATAAATTCATGATCAGAATTTTTTTGGATATTCAAAAGGCTTATGATATGACCTGGTGAAACGGAATACTATGTAAACTCTACTCTTATGGTTTAAGAGGTAATTTGCCCACTTTCCTTCAGAATTTCCTTACTGACAGAACATTTTCTGTCAGGTTACCCTGTAAAGTAATAGCGGACATATTTGTCCAGGAGAATGGGGTACCACAATTAAGTGTGCTTAGCTCTACTTTATTCAGGGTTGCCATTAATGCAATTCTGTCATCTGCTTGCATCCCCAGGACGCTTAGGTACTCACTCTGTGCTTATGATTGTGGAATGTGGCACTCTTCCCGCAGTGCACAATCCTCGGCACAGCAGATTAAACTGGCACTTGAATTTGTTCAGTATTGGGCCCTGGAATGGGGATTTACTTTTTCCATCCCTTGGTGTATCGGTGTTGTTTTTACTCATAAACTTAACATACCTCCTTTGCATTTAACTTAAGATAATCAGCCGATACCATTTCGAAATTCAGTAAGAACCCTGGGTCTACATGTTGACAGTAGGCTCAGCTTGAGAACACATATTTATCATTTGCATGCTTCGTGTAGTAAAAAAAAGTTAACGTCCTTAAGTTTCTTTCCAGGAAATCGTGAGATGCAGACAAAACGTCTTTATTGATGGTGTATAAGTCACTGATCCGATCTAAGCTTGACTGTGGGTCACAAGTGCATGGTTCGGCATCAGATGCTGTACTCCATAGACTTGATGTGCTTCAGAACGTGTGCTTGTGTATATTTCTCGGAGCCCTTTGATGTACTCGTATGGAGCGGCTGGAAGTGGAGGCTAATGTGCCTCCCCTCCATCTACGTTGAGGCTACCTGCTATTTTCTTACGGTATCACCACCCACCGTAAGAGCTCACTTGCCTTCCCGACTTGTCAGATCCTCCTACAGTGGGAATACCTGCTGTATGCTGCCCTCAATCCGGTGGGTGTGAGGATTCACTTCCTCTGTGAGGTGATAGGGTACAATCTTTCTAATGGGGATCAGGTGCCCTGGGAGACACCTACTACCACCTTCAGCACTGACTGGCTCCCATCGCTAAGTACAGGACGCCAGAGGTGGAGATACAACAGTTTTTCTGGATGATCCTCATTAGACACCTAGCGTCATTCCACTTGTACACCGATGGCTCTAAGTTGGATGAATGTGAGTGTGCGAGTGTGCCGCATCCGTTTTTGCTTGCCCCCCCCCATAGTTCTGTATTCACTACCGAATTATTTGCAATAGATCAAGCTATAGACTTTGCTTTGCGTTCAAATCACGACAGTTTTGTCATTCTTTCGGACTCTAAGTCTGCCTTCAGGCAATTCATTCGTGTAGGACTGATTCACATGAGGTCCTGGGCTGCATTATCAATAAGCTGCACACATGTGCTGAATCCTTCCCTCTGATCTGGGTGCCTGGTCATTGCGGTATTTACGCCAATGAGCAGGCTGACATACTATGAAGAATACCAACCAACGAATTCTTCACTGGGCTCTGCATGTTCAGTCCTTCAGTTTTCAAGTTCGCCATATCAAAGGTATCGACAAGGTACTGGCAGATACCTTATCGCGACATCCCATTGAGGCTCCGGAGTAATTCACCTCCTTCATGCTTCCTCTGCAGTGGTTTTGGGGGGGAGGGTGTTACGCCCCTCTTGTCACTCCTCCGCCTCGTATCACAAAGACAACAGCTCCATCTGTTGACTAGAGTCAGGTCTACTAGTTTCTTCACCAGTTACACACCACGTCATCCAACCCCCCCCCCCCCCCGACTAATGCAACACCTCCCTACGAGGTCAACTGATGGCTTGGGTTCTCAGTGGAAGTCAGTCCATTCTTTCCCATTGCCCTGGGATTTATCATAGTGAAGCACTCCTGAACTCTACCTGGAAACCTTTGCTTTTGTGTCTCCATCGTCAATATATACGAAATACAGTCACAGGCAAAAGTTCAGGTAATATTCCAGGGGAGGTAGAGTATTTTGCGTTATAGTCAGACAGCTAATTGGTGGTTTATGACAAATCTCAAAGCTCTGAAACAATTGGACATTGTTCGGAACAAATGCATAAGATAGTATATCAATATCGCAGTATGTTGGACAAAGCACAAAATAGTCGGACAAACTTCATTCCTAACGACATTGCCGCAGAAATGAAGCGTCAATACTACAATCGTTACAACAACAAATACCATTACTTTGACACTTAGAGAAAATGGAACGTCATAGCAAAACATGAATCTGGATCATCGAACCTATGCCGCCCCTCCCTCACCCTCTACATCCCCCTCCCCCATGGCATGTTTACGTTGTAAGGCCTGTCTCCACCTTCAGAACAGCATATGTATAGCTTCCCTTGCTGAACAATGCCTCGTGGTCGTCGCAACGCCCGCATATCGGAGGAGGATAAGCAGAGGATAATTGACAAATACGAGGCGAACGAAGATTTCCTTATCACTGCAGCTGATCTAGGCATTAAGAGGACAACAGCTTATGGCATCATACGTAATTACCAAAATACGGGGCACGTACATGACAGCCGTCACCGTGCATGTAGCTATAGTGGACTGTGCACGATATGGAATCAAGTTGTAGGCTATAGAACCTACAGTATCAGAATACAATACCCAGCCTGAAAAGTGGCTACAAATGGGTTGTGCGGCGTGGTGTTATGTAGCCTGGAGCATGTAATGTGGCGTGGTGTGGTGTGATGTGACGTGCCGTGGTGTTGTGTTGCGATGCGGAGTGCTGCGATATGGAGTGCTGCGATGTGGCGTCGTGTTATATGGTTTTGTGTGGTGTGGCATGGTGTGTGTGTGTGTGTGTGTGGGTGTGACATGGGTGCCGTGGCATGGTGCAACGTGGCTGTGTGAAGTGTTGTGGTGTACCTAGCGTGGTGTGGGATGTGGATTATATATGTTGCAGTTAAGATATTGTACTTAAAACCTAAAGTCATTTTACCTACACTGTGTATCCCCGTGCAGGTAGACACCATAAACTTGATGACGATTCGCTGGACTTCCTGGTAATGATGATTGAGGCTGTCCCGACAATCACCATAAAGGAGCTAAATGAAACACTGCGGGACATCTGGCCAAGAAAGCAGCCGGTATGCGATAGCACAGTTGCAAGAGCATTGGATGGTGCTTTAATAACTCTCAAGAAATGTGAAAACGTTCCTCAAAACAGAACTTCATCTCCAGTTAAAGATGCTCGAGTGGAGTATGCACATTATATGTACGAGAGAGGGCTTCAAAAACACCGTGTCCATGTGGATGAGAGTGGTTACAATTTGTACACAAAGCGTACGTATGGTCGTGCAGCACGAGGTGAGCGTGTCGTACGAACCGTAGGGGGATAGCGAGGTTGAAACATAACGCTGATAGCCGCTATCTCTGATGTTGGGGGATTAATCTACCACGAAATACATGTCCGGAGTGTTACCCAGGAGATCTTTATTGATTTTCTAACATCCCTTGATGTTATTCTCGACGACGAAGATGCTGTTGTCATCATGGATAACGCTCCGTGCCATCGTCATGCTTCACAGTCCATGACCAACCATGAAGTGAGGTACCTCCCACCACATTCACCATTTCTTAACCCCATAGCGAACTGCTTCGGTATCCTCAAAGCTACCCTGAAGCATCTCCTCAACATTGCGGGAGGTGTGATACTGCTGCAGCCAGGAGAGTGGGTCAGACTCTCAGGGCTTACAGTGAGGACAAACTACGTGGGGCGATGGAGGAGGCTTTAATTGTAATAACACCACAACTAACCCAGGCAAACTATGTACATAGTAACAACTACCTGATGAAATGCCTTCATAAGGAGGATATATGGGAGTAACGGTATAGAGCATGTACTGTTACTAATGAGATGCGCACGTAATCTCTTGCTATCGAGCTTATCATTTGAACTACTTTTCTTTGTATTTAACACTGGATACAAGTGTTTAGTTATTCGAAAATGATTGGTATTATTCTTTGTACACTTTAGATGATTTAATTATGTTCATACCTTTATATTGCTTTGATCGAATGTAATTTACAATTGTGGATATCATGAATTTTATTGTCTTTGATATTGGTCTATGTCGATGTATTTTGTAGCTTTGTTGTTATCTAACCTGCAATTATGTCAAACTATTTCGTGGGAATGACAAACTACTTTTGTTAAACTATTTTGCATGAATGACAAACTTTATTGCTACGGTGCTAAAGTTCTGGACTCCGTGATATTAATGGTGACCGCTGTTTTTCTATTCCTCATATGTCTATCTATACTGCAAAATACTATATTTCACACAAAACATATTTGTCACTTTTTTTCCCTGATGCATCATATCAAAGACTATCATCTGTGCACAGAAGAACTATACCAAACCTCTCTCATATTCTAAATTATGTGCAGCAGAGGAATGAGAAGCAGAGAGAAATGTTAGAAGGTCTTTTGTTCGTATTTGGTTACGACTCAAGATTTTTTCAGAACTAATAAACATGTCATTTTGAAGATTTCAATATATTTCCCACATATTCTACTAATGATATCAAATTCACCTCTTACAGAGTTCCAAGACTCACTCTTAAATCCCCTTGCAGAGATATCCCGACCAAAAGAGTGTAAATGGTACACCAGTTTCAACACTATATTATAGTGACTCACTCCCAGCTGAATAAAATCGTCTGTCATTCGCTGGAATAGAATACTAGGGTTGCCCTCAAGCAAGAGAGGGTTAAAGACCTTTATGATAAAAATACAGGGGGAAGAGGGGAGACCGAGGATGAGATGTGGGGATGGCGTACATAGGTATACGAGGGATGGGGGTGTTGGCTGGAGAAACGGAATGACTTGGACACCACTCGCTTTTGGCCACCCCTTCTTGTAATAAGGCCTCTAGTTACAGACGAATAAGGCGGGAAACATACACGCTATTATCCAAAGATATGCAGTACATGACGGAAGAATTTTCAGAAACCCTGGAACCAGATGCTGTATGCCAAATATATGACCAACACAGCCAGCTCTGTTATGAAAAACGCTCGTTGCACTGAACAATGTATAAAGGGAAGATTTTATACACTCCCACCATACCAAAAGCTTTTCGTTTTGTTTATATTTTTTAAATCAGAACATGCAGTGCAGTTTGGCAATAAAACTGAACTCTCATTCACTGGAACAAACCGACTGGCAGACAGTTTTCAGTATTGGCCCATCACGTGAATTTAGCTCAATGTTCGTAAAAAAAAAACGTCACAGGGTGATGTGGGGAGAGGGGAGATAAGAGGGAGAGAGGGGACAGAGAAAGGAGAAGAAGGGAGGGGAAAAAATGGAAAGAGGAGAAAGGGATGAGGAATAAAAATGGATACAGAAGAGGGGAGAGAGAGAGTAAAGGGAGTCGTTGTAAATGGTATGAAGAGACCTATAATAAAAATCTGGCCAGTGGGAAGGGACTTATACACCTCTTTGGAAAAGTTACGTTGTGTAAAAGACAATACCACACATCATACCCAGCGCACACCGCCAGGACACACCACACATATCACACAGCAGACACATTGCCTTTATTCATACTGCAAAATAACACTGTCATGACACACTGCCTAACCACGCTGTCAAAATACACTGCCATAACAAAATGCTATGACACAGTCACACCACACTGCCATGGCACAATGCCACACCACATTGTCATGATAGTCACACCACACTGCCACGACACACTGCCACAACACACGGCCACGATGCAATGCCATAACAAATTGTCACATCACATGGCCATGACACACTGCCATGACACAACGCCACACCACAGTCATGACACAACGCCACACCACATTGCCATGGCAGACAGTCACACCACAGCGCAATGACACACGACCATACCACACTGCCATGACACACTGCCATTATAAAGTCACGCCACACTCCTTACGGTCATGACACTGCCGTGACACTGCCACATCACACTACCTTGACACACTGTCATAACACAAGGACTCTGATCTCACACAGCACACACACTGATCTCACACAGCACACACACTACCCTTTTCAAACTGCCGCACCAAATTGACTGATACACTTGCACATGACACGGCTACACTTCACACTGTCAAGGTTCACACTGTCACACTTCATACAGAGACACGTGCCACACACATTGCTATTATTCATACTGCCACGCCATATCGCCATGACACGCTTACACATCGCACGGCCACATTTCACACTGCCAAGGCTCACATGCCACACTTCACAGTGTCACATGTCGCACCACACTGTCATATGTCATGACAGACTGCCACATTTACAATGGCAGACTTCTAACCACCAACTTTCACATTGCCTACCATACGCAGCCATAGTTACCTTCCCATATCACACTTAACACCATAGTTCTTCAAGCCACCCATCTCAAACTGCCACGCTTCATAATGCACGGATGCATACTGTCCCTCCTCATACTGCTACATTACAACAAACAGTGACATGTGGCTCGATCGGTAGAGAGGTGGCTTGCAGTCCGACGGACCCAGGTTCGAATCCTCACTTGAGCAGGGAACAGTTTGAGGATTCGAATCTCATTAAATCAGGCTTTACTGATCTACCAAAAGACCCGCCGACATGTAAAAATACCCCCGCTAATACCAATACACCAGTCCTGTATGAGACAGCCATAGCATGTATTCAATATGGACGGTGGGTGTTAGCGCCGAAGTGGTGACATGTAGAGGTGCTGGTATGTAGGAGGACTGCTGGGCCCTGATAGCAGGCTGTGAAGCCTATGCCCTGAGTCGGTCACATAAAGAAAAAAAAATATTGCCACACTTCACACTCACAGCCTCCCCACCCCCCACAACATCTCACAGCTACACTCCACACTGTTACTCTTACCATTTCTTACTGCACAAACTTTTGTAACACCCTGTAGGTATACATCAAAGGGATTAGAGAAAGAAGAGGAAAGGGTTAGAAAAAAAACATGAAAGAGGTCACGATACATAGACTACAGATATTTGAGTTCGGATAAGGGTGGAGAGAGAGAGAGAGAGAGAGAGAGAGAGAGAGAGAGAGAGAGAGATGATTGTTTACTGACAAATATTCATAACCAACATCCAGGATAATATAGCTAGAACAATGGAAAAATGCTGAAAAATTAAACAAGCAATTCAAAGTAAAAATAAGTTACTCCGATGTACAAGAACTCCATATTCAACACAATTCGCGAAGAAACTAACAAGAAACACTGATTTTCACTAAGCGTTTCTCTGAACTTGGCAGAGATTTCCGTCCTTCTGTAGCCCTGTGTTAGAAAAAAAAAAATCTACGGCACCACATACTTCGTACTGAACATTTTCATAATTAGCACCATAATCTAGTGTTAATCTCTTGTTATAGGCTGGCATTCGAGTTCTGAACATGGTAATTTCATGCCTGGTTAGAGTGAACAGAGTATTGTCTTTAGGTGAGGAGTAGCACCTCTTGCCTCTTCTGAATAATGCACTCCGGTATTGCCCCTAATGCGAGTTATATTTTAGCAGTACTGATATAAACTACATCGATAACGTACAAACGAATATCACCGTTCCATATCCATAAATACAGTGGTTAGAAGGATGGTGTAGAAAGCCTGTCCAGCCGTCAAGAGTGCAACCCCTGTTGTCTGGATGATGAGGGTTGTTCCACTGACCCCTCCTCCGCACCCTCACTCTCCCATCCTCCAATCACACTCTCCTATCCTGGCTTATCTAGTATTGCTTACCTAGTAATGGTTAGTGGGAAAATAAGAACGTTTCTTGTCGGGTCCCTACCTCTAATATACTGTGCCAGCCTTACATTGCACATAACCTTTTATGTTTGTCGTACCTAGATTTGACCAAGGCTATAGATGGTGCTGGTATTACTTCTTCTGGTAACTGGTTCCACTCTTGTAGTGTGCGTATAGAAACCAATTTCCCTTTGAGTGTTGTTCTCCAGTGGTCCGGCACAGCCAGTATGAAGTTGTGCCCCCTCGGGCTGGTGCCACTAATTCTGAAGAACCTGGTGCAAGGGATGTCTTCGTGGCCGTGGACAATTTTTTACACCTCTATCATGTCCTTCTTATAATATCATACTTTATCATTATTCAGTGTTGTTGACGTGGGTGTTCTATAAACTACTCCAAGGATGATGCCTTTTCCTCCTCTGCACTTCACTTTAACACACACACACACACACACACACACACACACACACACACACACACATC